>JAFBJR010000179.1:4713271-4792872 GCA_016785285.1 Brachirus orientalis | reverse complement strand
GAGAGAGAGAGAGAGAGAGAGAGAGAGAGAGAGAGAGAGAGAGAGAGAGAGAGTTAAAGACTGTGGGGGCTCAGTGGCAGAGCAGGTAGTCTGATGGTGAGGGATGATCTGGCCATAGCCAATGATTGCCTTTAGGAACAGAATACTGATGAAGCTGCTCTCTAACATTTACCTGTGCATTTGTCTGCATCCATTTGACCTTTTGGTGAATTTCTCTGTGGTTGCCACCTTTAAATCTAACTCAAACATCAACAACAATGATAATTATTTAGTTGCTTTTAAGTGTTTTCGTTTTTTTTTCTGCTAAGCTTAAGAATCTACTCACCAGCAATGACTTATTTGAAAAATAAGAGGATGAGCACGACACAGAGAGGAAGGGGAGACCACATTCACCTCATTAGTGTGATCAATTCCCTATTGCCCCAACCCCTCTGATCATAAATAATCTATTTTAAAGCTAAAATGACAACATTAAAGTGGGTCAGACTTGCAGTTTGAGGACAAAGAGGAGCAACAATGAGAGATAGCTAATGGTGTTAAGGGAAAAAAATGACTTCCATTAATGTGGAGAGTCGAAACTTAACTAGTTTTCTGGTCCTAATGAGGTTCTGCCTCATTAGGACCAGGTTTTAGTCTCCATGAGGACATTTGGTTCAGTCCTCATGGTCATGGTCAGTGTTTATGCCAGAAAAAGGTCCTAAAGAGGTAACACATACAAGCACACACACACACACACACACACACACACACTCACACTCACTGGCTTTTTTAAGCCCTGACAGACTCAGAGGCAGTTTGAGGACAAAGAGGAGCAACAATGAGAGATAGCTAATGGTGTTAAGGGAAAAAAATGACTTCCATTAATGTGGAGAGTCGAAACTTAACTAGTTTTCTGGTCCTAATGAGGTTCTGCCTCATTAGGACCAGGTTTTAGTCTCCATGAGGACATTTGGTTACACATACAAGCACACACACACACACAAACACTCTCACACTCATTGGCTTTTTTTTAAGCCCTGACAGACTCAGAGGGAGGCTCTTATTTGTTACCATGGAGACCCAAACCCTGAGAATCCTAATATGGAGCAAAGAAGTCTCAATTCACCCATAGTGTTTATGGGCTATTAAATCATTCATATCATGTTGCTACCAATAACAACATTATTTCATTTCCATTGTTATGCAACACAAATGAAGTGAGACCCCCAAGGAACAGAGAGGAAAAGAAAAAGGCACACACACACATTGATGTGTGCAAAGTGAAAAGAGCAAGTGGTTTTCATGCTTCTCTTTGCTGCAGTTTCAGTTGCAATGGGATGAGAAAAGCTCATCTCTACATGTATGGGTTAATCTGTTAAGAAAGAGGAGTGTGTCTCTGCCAGCTACAGGAATGTCAACCTGTGTCACCAACATCACCACGATGCTAGTGAGCCTACATTATTTCACATCGTGCCTAAGGTATGAGATTTCTTTCAGGAAACAAATGTTAGCAACCGTCCATCCATCATTCATATTTGGTCTTTGGTTTTACCGTAGCACTGCTAACCATATTTTCTTGACAGTATTATGTTTACAGTCTGTCACAGACTTGGTTCCCTGTCCCTTTAAATCTTTGCATTTACCAGGTTTCAGTGAACGCAAGGAAAAAAGGAAAAGCAGGGGCGCAAACATGGATACTCAGTCTGACCAACCAGACTAGATTTACCTGTGTGTGTGTGTGTGTGACACACTTATTAACAACTTCAAGAGGGTTGACACAACAGAAACACATCTCCACTGCTACTGAACAGTTGGATTATTTTAAACAGATCAAAAATGTGGACCATATGTCGTCTGAAGGTATAAGCTTTACTTTCCCTCTTCTCTTTGTGCTTTCACTATACTTCCCAACTCTTCCTGTGTATCTAATCCCTTCCTTGACGACAGGTGATATCAGCTAAAGCCTCCTGTGACTCCACCAGCTGACAAAATAAATTCCAAATAGATCTGGCTGAGCTCAAGGAAAAAGTGAGTCAGGCTTGCGTGTGTTTTCACCTCTAAAGGATGGTTTGTGTTTTCCTTTTTGTGATTGGACCACATTTATTGTTTATGTATGATATACACTGGGTGGAGCTTGCACATACAGACCTGGCTGTACGTGTCCACTCCAACTGACAGATGGGCCGAGTAAAGTGTCCTGCAACAAAACTGCCCCTGTTCTCCTCTGCTATTACCGATAAATGAGTCACAGTATTCTGCATGTGTGAGCACGTGGCTTTCTGCATAAGGTGACTTTATCACGATGTCTGTTGGGGGCAGCTGGCATGGTACAGCCTGCCAGGATGCCGTGGCAGCAGCCGTGGCAGTTGCCTGGTCCGGGAGCCACGAGCGTGCAGCTCATACCTGTCAAATCATATTACACATTCAGCGTGACACGAGTGAGAGCAGCTCAAATCTGAGCTGCAGCAACCTGGCATGTGCATGCATATGGGTGTGGGTGTTGGTGATTTATGTGTTTTGGAAAGTGGTTTTCAGTGTGAACTTCAGTGTGATCGGGGTTGTTTTGGTACACAACACCAGGCCAATGCAAAGTAAAATATGGATGGAATGAAGTGAAGTTTCTGTCTAAACTAAATAAATGAAATACCTTTAATTATTGTGTTTTTATATTTGGGATAATGATAATTTAATAGACTTTGGCATGATAGGTTATGCTGTAAATTCTTTACTCGATTGACTTTCATTTAACATCTTTGCATTATGTCTTATTTATTTATATTACCTTATTATTAATTCCAAAAAGGATGTTATGCTTTGCTGATGCCTGTAGGTTTTCTGTGGATGTAGTTTATGGCCCAAGGAAGTCATGATAAGATTTTGGTTGTGACAGAGATATGGACTCCTGATTATGTTAACCAATTTACAATTTTAAAAGATGGCAGATTTTTTTCACATTTTCATGAATAAGTCAGTTAAAAGTGTCAAATGTCAAAGTTAAAAAGGATGGACTAAATCGGTATCTTAATCATTGAAAACACAATGATAAATGATGCATTTAAGTCCATTTAAGGCTTTGTCAGAGGTCTTTGAGTGCTTCTTCACTTTTCTAATGTTTAAGTCTGTGACAATTTGAAGAATACAGCTAACACTTTGGAGCTAAGGTAATTAGTAAAAGCATCTTTTTCATTAATAATAAATGTGACAGTAAGTCAGTGGTTTTATAAATCAAACTGCATGTCAGTACTGAAGAGAGAATGGGTGGATATTTATTTTGTTTCTCACCAAAGGTTTACCAAACAGACATTTTACTGTAATGGATAGAGAAGGGGTTTTTCAAGCCAGAATCCACCAAGTAATGGCAATTATGATGGTGCATGGGATTATATGGCAGTTCCCAATCTGTAAAAGTGAGATTATAAGACTGCATCGTAGCAGAGTGACCAGAATCAGAATTCCCCTTCTTAAATTCCTAAAATATTCAGATTCCAATTCTAAAACCTAGGGCATCAAAAAACGTTAAATGAGCATCGATGTTGAAAGTCACATGTTTGATCCTATGTTGTAGGACACAGAGGAAATAAAGCACTGTGGCAGCTGAAGCACTAAAACGCAACAGCACAAACAATAGCAAGTAATTATTTCTCACCATTCTCTAAATTTGACAATGATCCTACTCTTTCAACAGTGTAAATGTTTCCTGTCACTGAAAGAAAACAACACAAAAAAATGTCGAGAGGATTATGTCTAATCTGATTTATGACAAGTGCAAATGAAACTCTTCCAAAGTCAGTGTTTTCAGAATAAAAGAGAGGAAAAAAACATTTTGTGACTGGAAAGTAGAACAGATGCTTTGGATGCATGCAGTGATGTTCGTGTGTCACAGTGTTTCCAAGCTACAACCAACATTGTTATTGGACTACTGTCCTTGTCTCAGTACACAAACACTCGTAAAGGAATCCATTGATTAAATGAAGGGTAGGCTAGGTGGTGACATGCCTGTTTCATCTTGTCATTATAAGTCATTTTCCAGTTTAGCTGCTAAAGAGTTATTTGCAAGTCAAGCTCCATTCTTTTTACGATGCGTGAACCTTTAAATATTCAAGTCTTTAAGCTGATAGAGCATAACTCGATCTCATCACAGTCCAAAATCAGACTTTCACCAGTGTATTTATTGCTGCTTTTTTCTTCCATGTACCTGCTGCTGGTCAAAGCTGGGGTTGGGAAGTGTAGAATAAGTGCTAGTTTGAGTCCATTCACACGTAAACATGTCACAGATCGTACTTTTAAAAAATAACGTAGCCTTCTGGTTTGCTGGGTGAATCCATACTGGTAGAAAGAATGTACCGAAAACCACCAGGGGGTGACTTTTAATTGCAAAAACATAGTTTGAATTTAAGTTCATGGGAAAATTCTCACTTGATTTATAATATCAATCAACAGTTACCTGAGGAGTGAATGGACCTAATCACTAGTTTCAGCTCTTGTTCAATACAAATAAAACACAAAGTCAGTTTTGTAAATTATGTCATAACTTAGAGGAAAATAGATGATGATGAATGGCACATATGAGTGGACACCAGTGTGACTGACAGCTGGCATCATCCAATAGCTGGCATCTGTGAATTTCTGGTTGCAAAACCTCAACATGATGCAGGCCAACTTGCAAAGTTCAGATTCTTATGGTTGACACTTGATACAGTAGTAAAACAAATACCAATTACATTATCTAGGTATGTTAGTGTGACAGTGGGAAATCTAAAATCTGAATTTAGTAGAATTTCAGTTAGACTAACATGTGTACATCTATTGTAAAAGTCCTGTCTGAGTTGGAGTAAAACAAGAATTAAATTTCAAAACGTAAACATTCTCAGTGTGAGAGCTGGTGCAGGGTTCAGTCACCCAGGTCTACTCACTGATCTCCAGCTGTCTCTGAATGCGTCCCTTGCAGCGCTCCCTATAGTCCGACTGTGTGGTGTTGTATTCTGACATCACCTCGACAAACTTACGGGACAGTGTGGAGTGCTGCAGATACAGTGAGAGACATCATCAATCACTTGCACCTGCCCGATCCCAGCAGTAACTTAATAATGCTTTTTAATGCCAAGCGAAGAGGAAGTGAGTGGGTAGAGTAGCTGTATCAAATGACAAGCTCCAGACTAAGTGCAAGCTATGTTCCTGTAAGTACAGTAATGTGCAAAAATTGAAAAAGCTGGCAAAAGCAGTCAGACTAAGCTTAGGTAAGCTGTAAATAGAAAAAAAGAACATGTTATGAAACAACAATTGAAGAATTCTTTTTCTTGGTAAATTTGAATTGACAAGTGCGCACTTTGATAAATAGTAGGGCCGGGCAATAATTCACTAACAATATAAATCACTATATAATTGTCTTCAATATCAAAGGTTCAGGATGTATTGATATAATGTTTAGGAACTGTGTAAACACACTGGAAAAAAAAACACTTACACATATAGTAGTTATGAGTGTTTTGGCTTAAAATTGTGAAATGTTTGTGTTTAACCAGTGTTATTTCTGTCCAAGAAGCATTTTAAAACAATAATTACATGGTTTCTTAAACCTTCATTCAGGAGTCAAAATCTAATCAAATATAACTATAATTTTAACAGAATTGTCATCAACAGACTGATTTGAAACCTTTTTATTATGATTTCATATTTGAGCTCATTACTTAGCCCCAACAGTTACAGTTAAAGGTAAGTGGGACACACTTATTGACTGTAATGCATTCCCTCCTGAAATATACCTGTGTTTTACGTATCCTCAGGTCAGCTGATGACCGATTCTGTCCTTCCTCTTGCTCAATGGTTTGCTGGATACCTGGAGGGATACATCAGTCACCTGGTTAGTACTTGTCTTTAAATATTAAACACACAAAATAAAGCCTAGAACACCACTGGCTGCCTCAAGAGGTTTTATTTTCACCCAACAAGACTGTCTTTTATTGTTCCTCTCTAGCCGCAGCATAAGCTTTGGCCAACCTATTAAACACTATTGGGATAAGTACTTTGCACATAGGATTCATCACATTCAAACCAGACATTACAATTGTGCACTTAAGCAAATATAATAGCTTAAATCCTGCATGTGGATTTATCTCTGGGTGCAGTTTGACAAAGATGAGGTCACTTACACACAAACACATATCAAGTGATTATGCAAAGGTATCCTGTAGCAACAACTGAGGTGAATTGGAGCGGAACAGTGAGAAGCTTGTGATGCAGAGAGCGCTTACTCTATGTATAGTATCACATCATATATAGTGTGAAATAGACACTTTAGTATGGGTACACAGTTCATGTACATTTACCAGCCAGAAAAATACTGCATACAGCTATTTTATACAGGTATGTTTTATGTCTGACCTCTATTCTTTCGCACCTTCTTTCGCACCTGAGCTCTGCAGTGAGGCACGGCGCAATTCTTTAAATAGCACAGAAATTAATTATGTGATGGACACAAAGGAATTGAAATGACGAGGAAATCAGGGAACAAAAGACTGAAGACCTCACACTCATACACTAGCTCTTAATGAACAATGGATGCAAGAAAAGTTTCACATTCATTATTTATGCACACACTGTTTAACAGTAACATTAGTCACTTTATGTGCACAAGTGTGAATAAAACTCGGCGTGTGCCTTTGCAGATTAATCACAGCCACCACCTTTGTGGCAAGTGACACCAGTCACTCTGCCTACTGTAGTGTAAACTGAGCTGTTAACTGCTTTTACAGTTCACTGTCTCTTTAAAAGAAGCAAACGGTCACAGTTGGAATGTTGAAATCTTTAAATATTTAACATTTCTGCAAGAAAAATGTCTTAAATGATTAATCAGCTAATGTGTCATAGTGGAGCTCTGTGATCAGCTGTTGAAGCTACTCATTTATGGAAAAATACAAACCATTTGCCAAATGCAACTTCAGACCGAAAGAAAGAAATGAGGCCAATTTGTGGCAGGCACCGTTTCAGTATTTGAAAACGTAATTACCTCAACAAATGTTCAGTTGACAGAGGAAACAAATATTAATTTCAGCTCTAGCAGGAGGACAATAGAATAGTACTCACTCTTTAATTTGGAGCGAACTTTGTTGGCCAATTTTTTAATGTCAGCCATAAGATCCTCCAGCTCAGCTTTAGTTTCTGAGGAGACGAGAAGAGAAGAGAGGAGATGTTAATGAGTGTGTGTGAAAACATACATTAATCACATTATAACTAAAATCTCTTTCGAGTGAGATCATTCTAAGCAGGTCAGAAGTATCCTACGTGCATTGTACAACCATGACAACAAAACACTAAGACTAATTCACTCAATCACAAAAAACAGAATGTGGTTCTTTGACTGAACCAATGTTCCTGACACACAAAATATGGCAAAACATAATCAGCTTGACTCCACAGCTCGTACCAGCATCAGCATCACCCTCAGTTCCCTCTGAAGTCCATGTTCCCGTCTCCATCCTGGCCTACACCCCTCAAACACACTCTGTGATAGAAGCACGGAGTTGAAACTCATGTGGGAAGACGGGTACATGTGGGTGTGAAGAAATAAGATGCTGTTGCTATTTTGGCGACCAGAGGAACAAGTGAAATCACAATAAAACAGAGAAACAATCTGAGCTACAACAGGATGAATGCAATGTTACCAGCAGGAGTATGCCATCACAGTGTGGAACTAGATTTTCATGACAACTCGAACTCTCGAACAGTTTTCTGTACAAAAATATTTCTTGTCCAAGGGACAAACCTGAAGTGTTTGCCGAATAAGTATGAAGGAAAAGGTACGTCACTCATATCATTCTTTAAAAAAAAAAAAAAAAAAAAAAAATCAGCGAGGACCATTTCACCATGGTTTCAACATTGAATGAACAAACCAGTGGTGACTGTTTCTTTACCTGAGTTTGTGTCATGGCAAAAGTGTTTATAACGATGAATTAACAAAGAATTTATTTTTAAAATCTAAAGTAGGCTACAAGCAAAAAGTAACATTTCTGATTTTTTTAACATTTAACATATAAGGTGATATATCTGGTTATGACCCATGGACAGAATAAACAAGCCTCTTAAATTATTTTACACTTTAATGGATGATTTTTCACTTTCTGAAATAACTACGGATTAAACAATTAAGAAGATAATCCGCAAATTAACTGATGATGAATGTTTTGGCACTCTCTCAAAGGAGAAATGTAGGTTTTACACACAACCAGTGCTAACTAAGTGTGAAAAATGAAAAAGGAAACCAGAGAAGTTTAAACCTTGCTTGCTTCCACATCCTTCACACAGCTGACCAGCGGATGATGATTGATCGGGCTTGTCATATTCAGACATTGTTCAGTTGTCGGCTACAGATGTGAGAGGAGGACATTTCAGACCCTTTTATCAGTGATTAAAACAAACCTGCAGTCACACGGAAGATAGTTTTCTCATCAGTGTTATCTTCAAAAATCAGCAGTATGACAGTTAAAGTGAATGTAATATTAGTTTGCTTACTTAAAGGAAAAATGTACTCTGTTTTCTTTTGATCTTTTCTTCACTCTGTTGCTCATTAAAACTACAGCCACGGCAGCAGTTTAAAAATAAATACACACATCAGGACACAGACATTAATAAAACATTACTGATTCTTCTGTAATTCAAAAATAAACAGAAGTACAGAGGACCATCTCTTTGGAGCAATCTAGCTGTCAATATTTAAATTTATAAAAAAGTCTGAATGGGCTAATCAATAGAGATTTGTGACACTTATTGGATGTGGTTCTAAAGCATTACAACATATTTTCAATCAAATTTGATTTTAAGGTTAGTTTTAAGTATGACTAGTGTTTTATTGTTATTTAAAATTGTTATTCTACTTAGGTAACATGTCTTTGTAAGCTACCTTTAGCATTTCATCTTCCCTGCATGATTTGTTGAACTTTTCTATCACATACTATTGCATTTTCAGACATAATGTGCAAATAAATAAAAAAATAAAGATAAATTATCCAGTGATACCGATGTAGGTATGACTAGTCACTCAATTTATTTTCTACGGTGAACTTGTTTTGTAGTCAATTAGGTTATTACTCTTCTGTCTGGCAGAGGATTGGCCCAGTGGCACACAGACCATTTCCTGGCCCAGACCACAACCTGCTTTGGACTTAGTTGATGGAATAATGGTAAAATATCATCAGACAAAACTGTGCTGCCGTTTCATTCCATCTTCACACTGTACAGTCAATAAACTCATTTAACTGGGCCTGAAGGAATATGTATTCCATGTATTGAATTAGTAAAGTATCAAGAACAAAGAACAAAGGAAAAAAATTAGGTCAGATGTAGAGCAAAAGAGAAGAGAGGAAAGAGAGCGACTTTCCACAAATTCTCTCTGGAACATAATTGCATAAAAGTGAGGAGAGAACCAAATCTCCATACGTTAACAGGCCCCAGGAAACCAGCAGGCATTAAGGATACTCCCAGTTTTACTCATCATCATTTACTCATATCATACTATTCAACCAAATCAATTGCTTGCAATTCTTCTTTGTAATGACTTTGTTTTTGTGTTGCCTGCATCTTTAAAGCTGTATGATTTATAAGGACGAACAACAAACGGGGCACCGAAAACTATAGCAAAAATCTGCATCTGATTACAGACAGAGCCCGAAGGCATCGTCCGCCTGATTACACAGTTTGAGGGAGGCATCAATCTTTGTTTTTCAGTTATTAAAATATAGCACTTGCATGTTGTGATAAGAAAAAATCTTAAAAATGATAAGGCATTAAGGATTTAATGTGACTGGCTACACTATATGTCTGCTATAGGTGACACTGTGAGACCTTCTGATGATTAAAAACACACGAGTGACACACTGAGCCGAAAAGTCATGAACATGAACAGTGAAAATAAAGGATAACTCGGCTAAATGGCCAGCGTGATAAGATTAAACTAGAACAGCTCTGTGGGGACGCTGAACCTATTACACACTGAACAGCAAAGTCTGTAATCTTCTTTACAGACATATTTCCATATCAGCGAACATCAGCCTGTGGTGCGTGGAGCTCAGTGGGACAAAACAGTGGACAAAGCACTAACTTATGAAATTACATCAATATTATATCCTGCTGCAAAAGACAGGTTTATCTGAATGTAAAATGGATAGAAAAAACAGTGAGCAAGTGCTTTTGTTAAAGCAACAGTACAGAGAATATAAAGGAAGACAGGAAAATACACAGACTATCGAAGGAAACTGGAGGCTTGTTTTCGGAATACCACAGTTTATCTATGGTCTTATACTTGTTAAGCAGTCGCAAGCTTGTCTTTTTTTTTTTTTTTTTTTGACATAATCATGTTGTTGAGCCAAACACGACAACTAGGATAAGGTCCAATAAGGATAACTGTCCTTCAAAGGTTCAATACACAATAGTACTCGAGCCACACTAGTTGTCGTCACTGAGCATTCATGGCAGACCAAAACAAAAGCGATCATGACAGCTAATGTCAGAAACCTATCATGCCTATTTTAGCCAGTCACCAACAAAACGTATGTATCAAGGAGGTTCAGTGTCCAGGTGAAGAAGGGTTAGCGCTGAGTCATTTCTGGAGTTCCGTTGGCTGCTCTCTAAGGCTGCAAACAATGACTATTGTCATAATCGATTAATCGAGTAATTGTTTGGGCCATAAAATGCTTGCTTTGTTGAAATACCAAAAGGATTCAGTTTTCATGATTGTCGTCGTCGTATTGAGCAAAGAAACCAGAAAATATTCACATTTTAAAAGCTGAAAAATGAAAAAAGCCTCAAAACAGTAAATCGATTGACAATTAAATTTAGTAAATGATTTATGAATGTGATGAACTTTAGCCAAATGTTTGATAAGATTGCTGTATTACTGCCTTTACATGTGTTTTAAGGGTGCTGTGGGGTCTTCAGGAGCTCTCTCTCTCTCTCTCTCTCTCTGTGTCTCTCGAGTGAGAGAAGGCATCTACCTCAGTTGTGTCTGTTATTATGAATAAGAAGCCGGTGATAAGGCAGGGATAGTGTTAACTGCAGCAAAGAAGACTGTAATGTGAGCGTCAGTCTGACACAGCTCCAGCTTCTGTCCTGGAGGGAATATCTCACCTGTGATTTCTGACCACGGTCTATAAGCTAAGCAGGAAAGTTAACACAATAAAAGTCTTGTTGCACTTGAGGTAATGTCAGTTTTGCTGAAATATAACCAGACATTTGGATGTTTAACTTTCTCCACTGCGGCTGGTGTCCCCTGCATGTGTGACAGACAGGTAGTGGGAGATAAACCCGACCGCTACACAGACAGAGAGAGACAAACACAGATGTCTCCTCAGGATTGGGAACAGTGAAAATCTGTTGTACATAAACTGACTGTGTCCAGTACTGTTAACGTCAGCGCTTAATGATACTACCCATTTAGTATCAGGTTTCACTACCATCCCAAAGTGTAAAGTAGTAATGAATAGCATCAAGCACTAAAATTGGCATTTTGGTAAGAGGACGCAGAAGAAAATTAAGAGGACACAGAGTCCCTGTTACCCAGTTCAGAAAAAACCCTGGGTAATATTTGTCCTGTGATATCATGTTAGGCAGAATGTTACTTAGAACTTATTGCACCTTTAAATGTACACTGCACGAGTTTTGTGCACTGATGCAATGGATCAAGGCTTTTTAATGTCTTGGTGCTTGCAAAATTTCTTATGATGAAGGAAAATGCATTTAATATGTTTGTCAGGCATCAAAGAAAATAACAGCTTCTTGGTGAGAGGCAGTAAATATTAACAAGACGTCCTGTGTGTATGAGAACACATCAGAGTATGACTGCACATGTTATAAAATAACGTATCAGAACCATTGCACTACAAACGCAATACATGCTGAAAATACAATATGGAGCATTTGGATTAAATATGGTAAATTTTTCAAATCGTCTTTCTTGGAACTTGTAGCATTAACATTATCATAGCAAACATTTAAATGCAAGTCTATGTCCAGCCAGTAATTTTCCTGCCAGTGGCTAAATGTGGGCAGGATACACTGGGACTGTCAGGGTCAGACACTCATCTAAAATGGTGGACCGACACCCACAGGGCAACATTTATGGGGATTGTTTGTGAGCATAGCCAATCCTTCTTCATATTGTAATCGTGTATCAATAACAGAAAAATTTGACCCAAACTGTAATTTTTGTAATTGATTCCTCGAAAATGTGGGTACTTGCAATCAACGATGATAATCGGAACAACCTAATAAGAGGTCAGCTGCACTCACAATCACAGAGATAATGACATTAAACTTGAATTTAATTCTGTGCTCCGTGTGTGTGTGTGTTAAATTGGATTTCTCCCTGGTGGTTAGCAAAAAGTGGAGACCAAACTGCTTGATCAAATGTGTATTCAGCCTCATTATTGGCTGTCTGAAACGAGGAAGAGCACAGTCGCTGCTGAATAAGTAGAGGGAGAAGTAAGCAGGAGGAAAATTAGAGGGCAAAACTGAGGAGTCAATTGAGCTGTGGCTTCACACTCCATTCCTCTTCCAGACACTCTCAAATGGAATTTTCAGGTCACGCTTGTTGCCATCATTAAGACTGTGTTGCTATGGAGATGTGTGCAGTCAGTCCTCTTCAGCTTCAGATTGTTTTAAAGTGGTAAAGAGAAAGAGAGTCAGAGAGCTGGGATGCAAGAACAATTGGAGGAAATGGGGAAGACAATGAAATAGTGTTATAGGTTTTTTTTATCCAGATATGGTAACTTAAACATCATGACAAAGTTACAGAGTTACAAGTCAACAAGTACTAGAGGGAGAAAAGTCATGGTCACTTCTTTGTTTTGTTTTTTTTACAATCAGAAAACTGATTTGATCAAATTTAAAGGTGTCTGGAGTGTGATACAAACGGTCATTATCACTATTTAAAAATATCCATTAATGAGCATTGAATGGCCAATTTAAGGATCCTTAATAGGTAGGATTTTAGGCTGTGTATGACATGGGTTAAAAACAAAAATAAAAGCAGTAAAATGTTCGGTGGTCAGTGTGAAACAATGATTTCACCGCCAATCCAGTCAAAGCTGATTTTGATCTTTTTAGTCCAGAGGCATGCTGCTACAGGCCAGACATGACATTTTGTGAGTGTAGTTTCCAAATAAAGCTGAATAGTTTGGGAAGTAGGATTTTATTAGACCCATCCTAAACATAGAGCACATAGTACAATTAAATTGATTGTCCCTAAATACTGAGGCTCCTCTAGAATACAGTATTTTTGCATGAAAGTATGAAAAAAGGAGACCAGACTTGTGCTTTAAATTTAACAAAGGAATCAAAAACTAGGACACTGTAATTAAATTCATACTCTGCACTAGATATGATCATTCCCACAGCTGTCATATTAATGGGAACAGATTCAATTGTGGTGTCCTTGCCCAGACAAAATTAAATAAGAATGACTCAAAGAATGCAAAGAAATAGAGCAGAGCAGAAAAGGGAGCCCATGAACACTCAACCTCCAGTCAAAGACATGCAAAAACACACCTAAGATAAAGTTAATGAGCTGATAATGGATTTATTCTAACCGACATGCCACTGGTTTTCTTGTTTCTTTAACAGCAAGAAAGTGAATAAATATATTTTCTAAAATTTGTCCGTCATCTGAAAGCACTGCTAACACTACACCTGTGTTTTAAAGGTACAAACAGTTTTCAAAATGTATAATTTAATGTACAATCTGAAAATTTTGTTTTGCTTTCTTTCTACTCCTGCGGGTTTGGCTCCTCAAACTACCAGGCATCCTCAAGTGTCCAGACAAAACGTCTGGATCATCAAAGACCTTTAACCAACATGTGAGGAACCTGCACTGTTACTACAGACACACACAGCAGAGGGTTTAGTGTAATACTCAAGCTCACTGTAAACTTTCCGTTTACTAAATGACTGTTCTAAGCCAAGCCATCCCAATTCTACTGTCATCGCACGGCCAGACTTATCAGGACGGTCCTGTACATACATCGTCATTGGAAATATAAGGATATATGAGCATACTGCCAAGATTTAATAAAAGATAAACATCCTGAATGTCCAGGTCAATTCACTTCTACATTAAGCTTCAATATTAATACATCAATGTTGCTTCTACTGCAGCTGCACTTAGCCACTTATATACATACATACATATATGTATATATACATACATTATCTAAGTTTGTTCTTGACTGCAGGCAGTCTGTATCTCAGACTGATAAAACTAATAACTATAAGAATAATATTGGCACAATTTAAGTGTGCGTAAGTGTGTAAGGGAGAGAGAGAGAGATTATATGTTAGGGTACAGTGACACTGAGAGGACACAAAGCCAATTATGTCCCCTCCTCTCTAATTCAGGGTCAACTGCTGCCATTCCAGGCTCTAACGTAACCATCTATCTTTTTTTTTCGTCCATGTCTCAGTCTTTGTCTATGCCTCGCTCTGCTTTCTCTGTAAATAAATCACCAGTCCTGTGTGTGTGTGTGTGTTTGCTCCGCTCATCGATCGTCTAGAGTCCAGGTGTCTGTTGTTCCAGTGAGGCAGAATCTGAGCTCATCGCTCAAACATTACTGATGTTTGTATTGGTGTAGAAACAAAGGGAATGACACACATAAAAGTCAAAAACACTTAGCTATACATTAATGAAGAGTTTAGACGCAGACACACATTCTCATCTGCACCTCTCCACTCTGAAAGGTGGATGTGCAGATTTACGGCAGTGCATATAGTAAAAAGTATTACTAATTAAAAATTACTGAGTATGGATAATAAACTTTGTTTGACATGTTTCTTTCTTTCTCCCGACAAGTCCATCCGTCAGTAATAACACTAATCACTCAAGTGCTGTAATAAAAGAATTATTAATCAAAATGAAGGTTGTTCTAAATGTGATAATCCTTAAGACTGAGGTTGGAATGGAAGTGATTAACCGTTTATACAACCATACACTTGGTAGCCATTTTACTAGATACACTTGTTCGACAGCGTGTTAACACATATCTAATCTGTAGTCACATGGCAGCAACTCAAAGCATTTTGACACAGTCAAGGTGAGTTAAGTGAATTTGAATGTGGCATGAGTATTTTAGAAAGTGTTGTTCTAATGGGATGCTCACACACAACCACTGTTTACAAAGAATGGTTCAAAAAAGAGAAAATATCCAAGAGGGCCTAGTTGACGCAAATAATCCAAACAACCACTCAGACGTCCTCAGAAAGCATCACACATCAGACACTGGAGCAGATGTGATACAGACGAACACACTACAGTAGGTGTGACTCCTGTTACTTTAGTATGTGTCCTTTATACCAAATAACGTGGCCAGTGAGTATATCTAAAAGGTGCATATATGATAAATACGTAATATTTGACAGCAACATTTACAGTATAATACTGTTTTGCGGCACAAAATAGTACATTTTCTTCAGGTTCCATTCAAGAGCAAATGTGCGAGTTGTATTTAAATGTCTCAACTCACATCCCCTTTCCTTTAACAACGTCTCTTCCACCTGAAACATGTCCCCAGACAGAATAGTAAGGCTCCACTGAGTTAACATGACAGGGTTCATGTCATTCCCACACTTGACATTTCTATCTGCATAACAGCAGCAACACAACGTGCCTCTTAGTGTTCAGTGATTCAAAAGCCACAAGGACAGACATTTAAACGAATCTATCTGTCTAGCTTTGACCTCCATTAATGCATGCATGTCTTCCTGACTGTCCTTGGCCTTACACAATTTTACACATAATATTAACTCCACTTTAAGATAAATCATATCATATGTCATATGATATCATTATTCCACAGTACAGAGCTATGTTTCCAATGGCTCTAATACTACTTCAGACCTCAGATGAAATGTATGAGGGGGGGTGTAAGGGAAAAGATGGTTGAGGAATAACAAAGAGTGTTAGGCTTTTAGCAACATGCAGGCTGAACCCCAAGAAGCAGACATGAGAGAGGGTAGAATGTAAAACTAATGATGGCAGGCAGGTGGTCAGGAGGCAAAAACAATCTGGCGACTTATGGTGCGAAGGTCCAGGCTTTTTAAACAGAAGGGTGTGGATGAAGGCAATCAGGCAACAGGCAGCAGGTGAGTAGGAAGGAACCAGGAACACCCACTCACACAGACAGGGGAAACAGACAACCATATACAGTAACAGGAAGTGAAAAGGAGAGGGAAAACAGGAGGGGAGACAAAGCTCACGGACCCTAACAAAGAGCACAGAAAACCAAGGGAACCTTAGACATCACTTTCAAATTTTGGTGGAGGAGTTTTGGCAAACAGCACCCGGAGGGTGGGCGCGCACACAGCCAAAAACTGACACTAGAAATAGTAACACTCTCAGGCTGCAATTAAAACAAACATCTCCAGAGCTGCCAGTTGAGGACTTTGTAAGAGTCAGAGTGAAGATGCTCTTAAGAAACTGGATACTGAGAAGTCAGAGAGGGCAGAAAACACTAGTTAGATGGAAAAACAACATACTGAGAAATGTTGTCAAATAAACTCTCAAGTGTTTGCGGTAAGTCACACCATTGTTGTAGTGGTCACCACTCTTGCCTTTACAGAAACAACACCTGGGTTCACGCCCTGGTTGGAACAAGACCCTTTCTGCATGGAGATAGCATGTTCTCCCCGTGTGTGTGGGCTTTCTCCGGGTTCCTCCCACAGTCCAAAAACATGCAGATTTGGGGATTAGGCCAATTGGACACTCTAAAGTGCCCATCGGTGTGAAAGTGACAGATATTTGGTTTAAGTAAACTGATGTACCGGTACATTAATTGTTCAATGCCATACACCCAAAGGTGCTTGACATACAGTAGCGCAAAGAATACAACAGCACATTACAAACAGGTGCAGAAAAAAAGAGGGAACATGAAAATACATCAAGGTATCCAAGCTGACATTTAAGTCAAACAACTGTAAAATATAAATTTACATACTCGATTTCTAAAGGTAAATAACAATAGATTCAACAGATTCAACTGCACTTTTATCCATTAAGGAGGAGCATAATGACATGAATCTAACCTGCAACTTAGGGAAGAGGGGAAATAACAGTTTGGAAAACATAACCCATACCTACAATAGTTATCACCCTTCAAAACAGAACTAATTATCGTGAACTATAAAAAAAGAAATCATCTGGACCTGATTGTGGTTACAAACAAATCAACATAAGGGGCTCTGAGAACAACAGCGAGTCTAATCTGTCCTGAGTATGGACGACTGCAGTCATGCAAAGGAATGCTGCCACAAGGACCCTCAAACCACCTCCAAATATAGTTTTTGTGATCTGATTCTGAGGACCGACTACCTACCTATCTGTCTAAAATAAATAAAGGTGAGAAAATGAAATCTGACCAGTTTAACAGAGAAAAGCGTTAATAAACAACATTGCCTCAGTGTCACTAGGATCTATTTTACCACACTAGACCAAAAAAATGTTTTAATACCACTATCTCTCTAAAGGCTGTTGGATTCCATATCAACCTCACACTCTCCTGGGAGCAGCCGACCATTAAAAGGCCACTAATGCTCCCGCAGAAGAAGCAATCATCACTGACTTTTGACCTTTCTGTGTGAAATCTATCCAGACCACAGTCTTATTCACCAAAATGATGAGAAGAGGCCATGCTGCACAACTTCACAACAACAACAAATAACACTACAAACTAATGGGTCTAAAATGCATTTGTGTCACCTGTTCCCTCATATGAGTAATGTACTTGTAAGGAAGCAAAGGTTCAATACTCATAATATATATATAAATCCGGCATTAACCAACCAGGCACAAACAAGCTCACACTAACCATATATGCAGAAAAATCCCTGGTAGAAATGAATTTAACTGTGATCACGTGTAATGCAGGGCTGAAAGTAATGTGTTGGAATGTGTTTGTGTGTCAAAATGAGCTCAACAACTGGGCTACAATTAACTCTGTTGAGATCAACAGCAAACGCCTTAGTCAGCGAACACAAGAGCTCCCACAGCAAAGGGGGAGGAAGAGGAGGAGGAGAACAAGGGGGGAGGTGGGTATTGTGATGCTGCTTAGGTGGGTGGCTTGGGAGATGTGATGTAATTATGAAAATGATAAACTGTGTCAGGAATAGGATGTTTATGCCCTGACAATGTTATGCTGTGAAAAAAAAAAAAACCTTTATAGAAAAAACTAAACAAAAACAAATATTGCGTGTCTGACCCCCTCCACTCTCACTTCTCCACAGACTGGAGAGAAAAGTGACTGTGATCATCCTCACCCTTTCAGTAATAGAAACACAAAAAGTGACAAGAGGATTTGAGGGAAAAACTGCTGAGAAAAAAATATTGAAAAGAATTTGCTTCCCAGTAACAGAAGAGTAACAATGTATTCTCCCCACAATGGAGAAAAAATTCAAATGTCAAATGTCATGGTGGGAGGGCAGGGCATTTCTGGACATCTCATATGAATTCAGTCTGTGCCTGTAGCATAGCAAATACCATACACATTAACTTGTTATGCACTTACGGTTAATGGCACTTTCCTAGTCTCAACAAACATTGCCTTAACATTAATACTGTATTTCCAGGAGTAGATATTGCTAAAAAAAAAACATAATAATGAGAAACACTGACTAAACAAACTAACAAAATAAAAAAGTTTAATTTTATTTTGCACAATTTAAAAGGCTTAATGCACCATGTTCAATCCTGGAGTGCTGTTGTTTTGTTGATAAAAATGCAATCTGGGCACCATTATGTTTCTGAACAAAATGAGATAGTGACACCCACATTTATACACACACGCCATGAAAAATGGTGCTGAAGAGATGGAGCAGCTTCCTGGTGCAGGACATTCAAATGGTTTTAGTCCCCATCAGTAGCACAAGACAGAGGGGAACAGACTGACCTCTTTGTAATGAACAACTCTGACATCTACATCGGCGGCAGCTGTGAATTTATCGACGAGAGATACACACCAAGCATCAATTTCAGTCACAAAAGGAGATGGCTTTTGGAAGAAACTGTATCTTAAACGCAGCACCTCGTCTCATTGCTGCTCGTGTTGCTGCTTCGTTCATCCCCACACACCAGCTCGTAAAAGGGCTCATCTGACACCTGCTGCTACAAGCAGATCAATGCTTTTTCAGATAGATGGAGGCTAGGGAATCACGGGAAGGAAAAGGGATTTGAAGGTGCTACTAGTATGAGCAACATCCCCCTCGTGTGCCAGGGTTTTGATCAATGCCCTGACACAAATGAGAGAGGAAGAGGTATGAGAGAACACAGATGGTAGGAGGAGAAGGGGGGAAGATGAATTGCAGTATGCAGCACAGACTGAATAAAAGCAATGAGAAGAGTGACACAAACGGGTGGAGGAGATATGGGAAAGTGAGGAACACGGCGGACAGTGTTAACAGAAGGATTAAGAAGTAAAGACAGGGCTGAAGAGATGAAGCAGAAAAGAGGAAAACAAACCAGACTATATAAAATTTCACACTGAAAGTATAAAAGCTGGAAAGCACAGAGGGCAACTGATTGGGGGGAGGGCATCTACAACTTCAAGGTTCTTCCATGCTTTATCACTTCAGCTCCAAGGACTGGGCGATTAATTGATTTTAATAGATAATTTGCATTTTAGGAGGTTTATTCACATGCTGAAAACTTTTGGCCCCAGGTATGTGCCAAAGTAGCCTTGCCTCACATGCAAAACTAAAGGAGATGCTGTTTTACTTGACCACAATAGAGTTATGGTCCAGCTGAACTAGGCAGCCCTACACGGGTCTTACAGTGCATTTTATCAACAGCTTGGCTATGTGAAACGTCTGTTCCCAAATAGCTTATTTCCCAAATGATCACAAAAGATGTTTGTGTGTTTGTTTTGAGGCTTTTGTTTTGGAGTACTTTAACCCTAAGGGGAAATTTTGTTCAAATAAAAGCAAAACTCCCTTTGAATGATTTCTTTGTTATTATAATTGTTTTTTAACAAGGAAAAGACTAATTAAATCCAGTAAATCAAAAAAAAAAAGCCCTATTCAAATCACATCTTGACGTGGCACATAAATTACTCCCTCTGGGATTTTAGGGTTAGGGCGACTTTAATAACAAAAATACCATAATTAATGGCATTTATTAAAAAAAAAAAGCATGTTCCTGTGTTTTTGCCATGGGATTGCGGGGACAGATGAATGTTGAAACAGTTGCGATACTGTTTTGGCCTGTCTGATCAAAATCTGGAACTTCATTATGACTAAGCTTCCAAAGTTCCGTGGCCATTTAGAAAACAAAAAATTCTGTGAGGACACAAGCTGCTTGCTTCTGCTAGGAGGCGGAGGTGAAGCGTAGCAGAAAAGTCGTGGTAATTAGCCGAATTTGTGTTCATTTTGCAATGGTGACTAATGATGCAAACTATTTTGTGAAAAAGTCATTTAGTCAAATACATATCAATTCTATGGCAGAAAAAATGCCAGCCCTTAATAAAATCAAGTTTGGGTTTAGTAAGATAATGATTTTTACTGAATATTCACACATTTGTTGTGTTTTTTGATTGATTGATTGATTGATTGATACTTTATTAATCCCAAGCTGGGAAATTGAAATATCACATCCATATACCACATAACATAAAATCAATTTGTCCACAATTATTACAAGTTGAATGTAATAATGGCACACGTCAGAATTATACATACAGCACATAAACATTTGACTGTGTATGTACCCTAAAATTTTGAACAGTCTGTCATCCAAATAGAGGCATAATGGATATGTGGCATCGCAGCGTAGGCCGCCATTGGACAGCATAGTCTGACATACAGACTGAGATCTGAAGCCTGTTTCACAAGATAAAACTCAGACAGATGTCAAAATTCATCTGTTGCACAATTTTGCCATGAATTCTATGAAAGTACCTTTACGGCATTGCTATTTACATTTCCATGTAAATAAAAGAAAGAGAGGTGCTGATGTTACCAAAAACAGTTTTCTTCCATTCCTTCACTACAATTAGAAATAGTGAAGAAGCTAATTAACTGTGCTTGACACTTCAAACCCTTCTCAGTACTTCCTGTGTTGGAGTGAGTTTTTAATCAAGTGCAAAAACTCCACCTGACCTCCTGAGACACTTGTCTGTTCAGAATTAAGACAGTCTCTTTTTCCATCCTGCGAGAATTGAACTTGAAGAAAGAGAAGAGACAGTCTTACTCTCATCAGGGTTAGGTGAGGCGAGGATGGCGCTGTGCTTCCTCTTCACCTCTTCAACCTTCTCAGCAAGAGACTCAATAAAACCTCGAATTTCTTCCACCTGGTGTTAGAGACACAAACAAAGGCAGCTTCAAATCATGTCAGAGACATGGGGAAGCACCAGTAATTAGCTGTAGTTAGTAGTGGAACAATGATGGAGCTAATTTAAGAAGGTTTATGTAAAAGATGCAGATTACTGGAATCCAAACACATCAATATACAGCTGTTACTAATAAATGACATTTCATAAAACCTATTTCAATCAACAACATGCAGTTAAGAGAAAATGACAAACAATTTACTCAAACAATGGAAATTGAGTCAAACAACCTGTAATGTAAATCAGGAGGTTAAGGAGTGAATGTATATATCAAGGCTTAGAAAGGAGAACGTGAATAATCAACTCTAATGCCAACTTGCATAATTAACTGACAGCTGAACAAAAATTCTTTTTATTTCCATGCACAAAAGTGACATATATGTAAGTGACAGTGTTTTGATGCTAACACATCCTCTGTAAAATAAAATAACCTTTGAAGGCTATTATGGAAGATGATTTTGCTGAGTGTTTGCTGAGTGAGGATAAGATCAAAACGTCTCAACATCTACAAAACTTCAGCCACGATCAGGTGTTATCTCAGCACTGATCCACATTATTCAACATTTTCTGGCCCAAAAGATGACTCGAGTGAATGACTCATCGATTATGAAAATATCGTTAGTTGCAGCCCTGAAGTGCAGACTCTCTGCACTCCACAGCATCTGCCGCAAACTTTGACATTTGACATTGACCTCCCTTCTCCTCCTCATCATCATCACAGCTGTGCTGCCTCTGGCTCAGGTAACAGCTGGTAAGCAGCAGGTTACATCTGCTGGTGACTTCATCAATTCCTGTTTTCTTCTCAGTTTGTCATCTTCCCCTGATCACTCTATCCTCCTCTACACCTGCTCCCATGCAGGCCAGCCTGTTCTCCATTCATTTATCTCTACAACCCATCCATCTCTGGTTTGACTTTTCCACATTTCCTCCATCACTTCTCACAGCTCTGTTCTTCCATCCATACCTGCCAACTTAGCTTTCCTCCTCCTCACAGCCTGGGTCATTATTCTCCCATTATTTCTTTGTTTAATACATAAAATAAGCCTCTAAAGACCACTGGGGGAAAACATCTACTGGTGGAAAAAAATGAGGTGAGCAGAGTTTAACAAATAGACTAGACCAGTGCTGCCCAAATTCTTCCCTATAATGGGCCAAAAATGAATTCTGTGGGTGGGTCATGGGCCAAAAAGAAACATTCACATTACATGACCTTACATTTGATTAAAATTGTGTCATATTTGTATGTAAGATGATCATTATCATAAATGTTTAGAGCAATTAAACACTTCTTTTTTTATGTTAGAAACATATCTGAAAGGAAAGCAACCTTTCAGACTGTGTGACTAAAGGTGCTTTGGTAGAGCAAGTTGAAAACAGTTGGATATGGTCCAATGTGTTTAACGAGTAGGAATATACTTAAAACTAAATAGAAAATGTGACTAACCATAAAATTAACTAAAAATGTGAGCAACAACACATGCCCTTGTAACACTGTGCCTTTTAAGCAATTTGAAAGCAGTTAAGTGGTCCAGCTTGTGAACCCAGAGGCAATTTGCTTAAGACTGAATATGAAATTAGATGAAATAATGAATAGGGAAAACAATGCGCACTGAGGTAAAGGTTTGTTTTCATAATGCTGACAAATGTTGTATTCTTTTAAAATTTCCACTCTCTGTCTGATATGGCACGCTGCCAATAATCTTTGAATTTTCTTTTATTCGTGTGCCGCTGCCTGACAGTACAGCGCTCCATCGTAACCTCCGCTCCTCACTCATGTCATGAGCCAGGAGCTCAACAGCACCCCCCAATATAAAACTGTGGTCGGAAAGTTAATTGCAGCCAACCCTTGGGAGCTGTTGGGACAGAAATTCCCAGCGGCTGGCCAAGCTGGAAAAAATGAGGCAGGCCAAATAAAAGGGAGCCCGGGCCAAACGTGGCCCGCAGGCCCCAAATTGGGCAACCCTGGAATAGACGGTTCGAGAGGAATCAAAAACTTAGAGAGTAAGAAAAAAGATCCAGGCAGGAGCAGATGGAGACGGTAAGTGAGCAGAAAATGAAATCACTTCAGGTTCTCTTTGGTTAGACAGTCACCATGCATCAGTGAGTCACTCACTTCTCATAAGAAATCAAGAAAATTTTATTGATGTGGGGCATAAACCAATATTAGACCCTGCAAAGAATCCAACTCACACACACAGTATATACACTAAAGGTATAGTTTAGGTTTTTGTAGTGGTTGTATGAAGCAGTGATGTACAATCAGTGGTGACTGCTGTGCCATGCCAATGATGACACAAAGAAAAACAGAGTTTAACAAAAGTCTCATCTGATTAAATCTACACCTGCTTAAGCCAATGATATTCACCTCTTGATTTCACCATTAGACAGCCTTTTCTGACTGGAACCTACCTGTACCAAAGTCCATAAAGAGACTGTCATTTTACATTATAGCACATAGGAGTTGTTGACCCACTGCTACCTCATCAGTAAGTTCAAATGTGTTATGCTGTGATAGTTGTATGAATGTTTGTTTCGGGATTTACCCAAGGGACTTACCAAATAAGAGAGGAGAAGACCAGCAGCTCCTGTGTCCCTGCATCTACAAATGCAGATTTCGTCTACAGACTTACTGTAGGTGCAGATGAGGGAGTACTTTAGAAATAACATTTCCAGTCAGTAAAGACTGTCCAATGGGATAAAGTGACAAACATAATTTTTGATATATACTGTATATACTTACTTACATTAAGTGCTGTGTCATTTTATCTTGTTCAAAACATTATATGTGGTCTTTAGACTACAGGCCGCACCACTGATTTTATATAAGTTTATATCACATCCTACACTGCCCACACTCAGAGGTGATGTTCAGCAATTCCCCTCCGGCAGGCATTGGTCATTTCCGGAATTCACATTTGTATGTAAGACCATGCTTTAACAATGTACAAAAGGCTGAAAGCTTACATCGACTGGAGCAGAGGCAACAATGTTAGGGTGGTGGGAGTGACAGTGTTAGGTTTTTTTAAAAGGGCTTCATTACAGTGATAGGGTGCAGCTGCTGCGGCTGTGCTCGGACTCCACCACTCCTGTTTCCACTTAGACATGAGGAGGAGGAGGAGGAGGAAGAGAGCCACTGGGGAAGTGACAGTCAGAAAAGTTAATGTCTTAATGTTAAACCTATTGTTGGCTTTGGAAGACTTCCTGTTTAAAAACAATTTGCCAGAAGCAGTATAAAGTGAATAAGTACTTCCAGTGAGGTACAGGCAGATATAGATAAGAGAATTGATCTGAATGTTTGTATGTGTTGTCTATGTACATGTATACCCACACAAACAAACAGATCGATGTCAGGCATAGCGCAGTAAAATATTCTTTAATACATAATGCAGCAAAAACCGAAACACTACATATGTGTTCACACAAATCCCGCTGCTAAAACATTATAAAATCAATATCCACACTCTCATGGTCATGTAGGTCCACCCCCCCCCCCCCCACTCTCTGCTTTCTCCATAGATCACAACTGAAAGCATAATTAACGCTTCCAGTCAGGGTTCAAACCTGATTACTCTGTCAATCCCATTTCTCCCTAATCTTCTCCCTTCGCTCTCACTGTCATGTGTTATTACCCCTTTGTCCTCTGTAGACAATGTGTGTATTTCCTCTGTAGAAATTATTTTACAAAGTACCTCTTTACCATCTTCACATCATTCTTCGAGACACTGTCTCACAGTCCTTCTAACATGGTCTCAAACTGTTCTCAGTTCTTCTGCGGGTCTCCACCTTTTACTCATATTCCTCTGTCCTCTTTATCTCACTTAAAATCTCAGACAGATTTTAAGTGCCTGAAACGCCACAAAGATAGAAAAAGAGTCTTTGAAATCTGTGATGGATACCGACAGTTTGTCAGAAATGAGGAACAGCAGAGAAACAGAAAGGAAAGACGATAATAGAAATGACTGCAGGATACAGTGTTCCCTCAGACCTAAAACATTCCATAATTAGGGTTTTAGGAGTAGGTTTTATCCTGCATATCCTCTGTACTGATTTAACTTCAAATTGCAGTGTACAAAAGTAAAAATCTGTGTCTCTAAATATTCAGGGATATGGACTGTTTAAAATTGTGCATCTACATGTGGGGCACTTCTTCCACTTCTTCCATGTAATGGGAAGAAAAGAATGCACTTTGACACTTTTCTTTTGGTCGTGAATGAAGAGGACATCAAGACAACCAAACTCAGCAGAGTGTCCAGTTGAGTAATACAATTACAGTAACATGTGCAAACTAGGGACAAGACAATAAAACCTGTATCAAGTGACGTCTCTATATTCTACATTTAGATGCTGCTGATCTTGGATAAAGTGAACGTCTAACTTGCACAAAATTAATATATTTAACGCTGAAAGCATGATCTCTGCATATTAACAGTAGGAAATGAAGCAAGAATGGCTTGACTGATGCTGAACACTGCTCAGGCTCTTGCATTAAGGACATAACAATTTACAGACAGATAAATGAATGTTCTCTGTGTTTTAGTAAGCCTGTTCTCCTGATGAGACATGCAGGTTAGGTCAATTAGTGACTCCAAATTGTCTGTATGTCTGAATCAGAGGGTCAGTCCTGTATTAGGCTGTTTATGGAAACAGATGTGTCAACATTATCAACCAACACTTTTCATGAAGCAAGCAACACTTTTTAAGAGGCAAACAAAAATGAACCACAGAATAAAAATACACAAACTGCAAACAAAATATTGATTTAAGTATTCAAAATTATTGTATTTTATTTGTTTGAAAATACACTTTTTGTTTATAATGATCGGTGTAGTTGGGAAAAAAAGGGTACCTGTAAGTAATAAATAATATTCTGGACTTAAGTTTATAGGTAAAGAAGAGACTGCAGGCACAACTGACCGAGACAACTGACAAAGGACAGGGTTGTAACTAAACCACTGTGTTTGTGAACAACACATTTCCATAGCAGATGGTTTAATACTGGAATGTTTACATTAATTAATAATGTACAAATATTAATGAATGTTGTCATTCCACTGACACTGACCTGTCACTTCTCATTTTTGGGAAAAATATTAATCCACAAAAAGGGAGGGAGTGGTATAAAAGTATGCATGATTCTATTTTTTGTTTTTGTCTTTCAGGTTTGGTAATGTTTAATGTTTTTCTGATTTTATTGTACAGCAGACTCACTTTGAAATTTGCTATATCAAAAAAAATGCTATTGTGAGGGTTTTCTTTTTTTTTTAAATTTGCCTTGCTTACCAAATAAAAGTATCTCACAGACTGTAAATGGCCTGGAGGCCAGAGGTTCACCAGCCCTGAGTATCTATCGTGCACATGAGGAGAGACTGGAGAGCAGTGGGTGAAACGAGTGATGCTGTTATTCTGAGCTGGACAAAGAGAACATTATTGTGTTGTTGAATCAATAAAGTGCTTCTGACATGAAATAAAACACAGAACAATCCATGCCACACCAGCAACTACGTCAATAACTATAAATCTTACCAATCCCGCCAAAGGGAAAAGAAATGACATGAGCGGGATTATAGGTCACCCTGGAAAACCAACACAATTAGAGGAGGACTGACAATCAGGCAAACTGTAGAGAGCAAATGACCTGGACAATAATTTAAGATATTATATGACTGTGTCACTGTTAGTGTGTGAGTGGAAATAACAGTGACAGACAGAGCAGGTGAGACAAAGAAGGAAAGATTAGAGACACACTAACCTGTTCAAAGAATTCGTCCATAAAGCCTTTGTCCACCCCCACAGCGACTTCATCCTCCTCCTCTGTCATCTCTTTCCCCTGGACAAACACACATAACATTTGGAGATGAAAAAATGAACATATTCACTGATCTGTACAAGATACAGTTGTGCTACAATGACATTAGATGTGACTGAACTGGACCAGGGAAATGCAAAAGCCCTCAATCTTGTATCTCAATGTTTAGGACAATAGTATCCTGAGGTGGTGTGTTGAGCAGTTACTACTAAACTTATTTTTTCTCTTACTAATACAATCACTCATGCACATTAAAAAAAATGCAATTTTACTATTGGAAAAGATATATACACAGTATACATGTATTGTGAAACATATTTGATCTATTTTAGCATATTTAAACATTTTCACAGGACTATTTTGGTCCAGTAAATTTGGGCTGATTTAAATAGTTGATCGGAAATGAAATCCGCAAAACTTTTAAACACTGCAAATTATTAACTTTATTATTAACTTTTCAGCATCTAGGCTAAATGATTCATTCAGAAATATGTGCTCATTTGTAATCTCATGTCATTCATTACCCTGCATTAGCAGGGATCTCATGAGGGCCCATCTCATTCATCTAGCCACTGTCAAGCTAATTCAATTCCTCATTAGCAGCCCATGAGCTCATTTGCTTATCAGCACTGTGCAAAGGGAGTGAAGTTTTCATCTTTTTCTAGCTATAATTACTCCTAAAATATTCCAACAACAGAGAATCATTTTTATACATGTTGTGCATGTATTACCGAACCTTGGCTTTAGGAACTTTTCTTGATCTCCAGATTTTAAATGACAACCCCTGTTCTATCTATCCTTCTGGTTTAGCTTTGCGTCTAGGTCTGAATGCAACAGCACATATGGAGTCATTGTAGGTTTACACTGAACAACCTCTGTTGTAGAAACCATAGGCTAGGCAGGACTCAGTTCTCGATAAGAATGTGCAAGAAGACAGACTACAGTGAGTGATGGCATGGCAACTGGCACAAATTAAAGTGAGAGGAATACAGAGCCACTGCAATCTTGTGAATATTATTTGTACCCACTCAAACTATTTAATTCCAAAAAACTATTGTTTCATCTCTTTGTGTGAAGAATTTTGAGCATTTGGTACAGAGCTGGATGGGTGGCATTTTATTGGTCTTCTTTTGGACTGACATGACAATAAAAAAGAAAGGTTGTTGATTGTTTGCCAGTAAGATTCATTTGAGAAACCGCAGACCATGCAGAGAAAAAAGAGGCGGCAGCAGCAGGAGGTAGAGGAGGAGGAGAAAGACAGGCTGGGACTCAGATTAAGCTCCCAAATCACCTGTAGCGTGTTCAGACTCCATAGAGAGGTGCTGCATGGCCTGCACAGAAAGGAGGTCTTTGCTCTGGTATTACTTTGTGTGGTCGGGAGGAGAGAAAATTGAGTGGTGCGCCCCAGTCCTCCAGATCTCTCCCGGATCTAAAGCTCCTGCTGAGCCACAAAGAGGTTGAAAGAGGCCCTTAGATCAGCAGTCTCGACTCAGGCTGCATTCTTGGACATAACACACACGTGCATTGAGCTGGAAATGCAACCATTAAGTACATGCACAATAAAACTGACAAACCAATAATAAACAAAACACAGAGAATAAAGCCCTACATGGGCTGGTCCCCATTTGGGCCACAACTCTTGGATCCACTCAGCCTGTGGGACTCAGGCTCAGGTGAAACACCCTGGCAGGAGTGGCCTGATTTTTCTCTTTATTAGATTAGAGAATTGTTCTAGGCACAGCGCCAACAGGGAGTTGCTACATGAAGACAAAAAGTAGTGTCTGCAAATCCAGTGTAAACAGGAGGAGGAAGAAATATATATATGTCAGCATAAAAAAAAAGAGAAGGAAGAGGGCAACACAACAATAATTGAACACAGGAATATACACATTATGCAATACTGTGATCATGACATGACTTGTGATAAATAAAATCTAAAAGTGAATAACCTAAAAATTGAATAAGAAGAATAATATAATATATATTTTCTGTAATGGTCTTGCTTTGTGGAGGCTGCCATATGTTTCACGTTTTGAAGTGGAAGCTTACTAGGGTCAACCTTTCTGGTATGCAAAGGCCACCATAGTTCCCTGATGCACTTAGGAAAGAAGGGGTGAGTGGAGAAGCCCTCCACTGTTGCAATCTGCAGTCTCACCATTAGATCATGATGTCACCAAAATGTACACAACAGACATTAAAGTATGTGGTTTTAATGTCTTCACTTTGGGTTGCTTCTAGCAAAGACCCAGACAGTCAATAGCCTATGCAGATACTGAAAATAAATAAAATTCAAAGTCAGGGTTTCATTGAAAAAGGATTAAATCCGCAAACAAGTTCTATTTTAAATAGAAGTACACATAATAATTTAATTGCAACTACAATGTATCTTTCAGCAACATGTCCACCCATCAGTTTGGGTATGAGGGTGTTGCAGGATTGAAATAAAATGCCCTAGGCCGCTGTTGTGGAAGAAAAATTATAAAATAAAAAACTTGAGGATAAGTTCTTGGCCAAATAAAAAAAAAAAACTTGAGGAATAATCTACATTAATCACAGTTCAGTCATTGCAAAATGCATACATCTTGCGCAATACGTACTATAAATTGCACATATTAATACCATCAAGTCGGTAGATTTTTGATAAAACGTGCAGCCCAAACACAGACTGTGTGCTGCTGACACATGCAGTGACTGATCAGCGTAAACAGAGAGTATGTTTCCAAGTCTTATGCGTTGAGACCCATTTCATCTTAGAATACATGTAAAACAATGCAAAACCAGTGAGACAGTTCAAGTAGAGATCAGGAGTTCTGTGTGTCGTGTTTCTGTATTACAACAGACCTGTTTCTCACATTTTTGTGTTACAGCCAATTGAGGCAGCCTCCTGCAGTCCTATGAGAAATGACTCAAAAATCTGTGTCAGCTACACTGCTGAATACTGTGAGCATAACCAGATTTATTACCATAATACAGCTACATACATCCATTATGGATGTCACTGTCAAAAACACATACTTCACCATTAGATAATTTATTCATGTTTCCTTCATCAGACCAATGTGAAGATATAAACAGTAAAATCTGACTTTGTGTGTTCCAATTAAGAAGCTGCTCACACTGTAAACGGTGGGGATAATTAAGGAGATAACCAAGTGATAATTCAGAGCATCAGGCCAAAAGTACATGCACGCACACGTGTACGAATCATTCAGTTTAATAAGTGAGACACAGGTAGTTATTGTGAGCATTTTCTTACCCGACTTTTCCAATGACATCAACAGGTTCCACTCAAGATTTTCCATCAAGTATTAGCCATCAAATATAATATGAACCTGATTTTACCACAATTACACAACACACAACTTGTCATTAAAAATCCGGCGTTAGAGGCATTCTGTATTTTCCTTTATCTAACAGTAGCTCACCACGCTGATAATCTTTTCTGCTGCTTTCCTAATACCATTATTTCCATTCATAAAACATTGATGTCTGTCTTTTTCAAAAAACATTTCTGCCTCTCTAAACATTGCTTATGTATGCCTGGATTGATTATGTATACAAATAAATGTGTGCAAACAACTTTACTTAACGTAAACATTATAATTTAAATTCAGCTACAGTGTTTCCCATTGCAACTGTCCATCTAACCAAGAGGAAAATTATTTTGTGATAGTCTTCGGATCTGATGGTGAAGAGTTTTTATTAAAAAACATCATCGATTTCACGAGACAATGTTTTGAAAAGACATGCCACTGTGTTTTTTATTTAAATTCTTTGATACTATGAAACAATTTTTTATTTGCCTCCACTGTATTTGTGTAATGAGACAAATGTCAGTGACACATTAAAATCTAGACAAATGAGATAACAACTAAATTATATGTATAGAAGGGGAAACAAGACAATCATTCCATTAAGGTGAGAATCAGGTTAGGGTTAACAAGAGATTTGATTGTACAAGGCAACAACGTTGGGCCTTTTCACAACCATCTTCATTCTCATGTTTAAAACTGGTCCTCACAAAGGCAGACAAACAGCAGCAAACAGATACACACAAACCCCACTTATAAAAATAGTCATGGCTATTCCTTCAACTGCTCCCATGCTAAAGCCCTGAGGACATTCACCACCTACTCAACACGAGCTCTACTGTCTATGTGGGAATCAAGTGACAGCAGAATTACGCAGAAATGAGTTTCCACTCCAATTTCAAGCATTACACCTCACAAACAAACTTAGCACGAATGCTGTGGATCTACTGTGGATCACAACAATCAATAAAGGCGAGAGGATATGAAATGCAATATTTTTAACAGTTGAATAATAATGTAATAATGCATCCAGCAAGCAAGCAATTTCATTTGATATAATATTCTAGTTGTCAGAAAAATGAAAGAATTAACAGCACACGCTCAAATCAACACATAAAGCTCAGTAAGTGAGTGACTGACTAATTGACTGCATGCTGGACGGCTGCCTGAATGACTGTCAGAGTGAATGAGTGACTGATGGCTGAGGAGGAAGCAGTGCCGGGCTATCGAGACGGTACAATGACACAAGCAGGGAGTCGTGTGGTTGACAAGAGGGAAAGTGAAGAGAGCTAGAAGACAAACCAAGCAAATGCAATTCCAGCAGCAGTTGACAACCTTGATTCGGGGAATGAGTGAATTTCAGCAAATGACAAAATATTGTGCCCATTTGCAGAAGCTGATAAATGCAACCATGTTGATCATTTAGCTTATAAAATCCTGTCCAGTCTGCCCCTTTAATAATCTTGCTTTTTTTCCTCATCGTCCCTGTGTGTCATTCTCTCACACACTCCTTCCTTCATACTTGTGCCTCACTACAGTATCGTTATAGCACATCAGGCCCACACAACATGAACTCACTTACCTTTGTCTCACTCTGCCTCATTATACCTTTATTCACTTTGAATTCATCTCATCTATTCATCAGCATCTATTTATCCAAACAAATATACACTTAAGATGCCTTGTCATATGGATAATAACATTCCAGCCTGCTGTATGTGTATTGACACTCCCAGATACACCTGTTTAAATGCTTGTTAGCACAAATATCTAGTCAGCCACAAGGCAGTAACTCATGTAGACATGGTGAGGATGACCTGGCGAAGGTCAAACCAAGCATCAGAATGCCATACGAAAGGTGATTTAAGTGACTTTGAATGTGCATGGTTCTAAGTGCAGATGTACTGGTCTGAGTATTTTATGACCTGCTGATCTCTAATGAGCATAATGTACAACCACCTCAAGTATTTGCAGTGACTGGTCCAAAATTGAATAAAATATTGAATGACTAGCAGTTATTTGAATAAAGAAGAGAACACAGTGCACTTGTGATCACACAGAGATAAAGCAATCTTAAATAGACAGGTTTTAAGTGTGGATTTAATGAGTGGAAGTGAATTGACATGTGTTAGTTTGGGTGGTAGTGAGTTCCCGAGCAGAGCCGCTGAAAGCTCTGCTCTCCATGGAGGTGAGACAGTCGGAGGAGACAGTCAAGTGGATGGAGGAGGGTGAGAGAGAGAGAGAGAGTGAGAGAGAGAGAGAGAGAGAGGCAACATGGAGGAGGTCGGAAACATACGGAGGGGCAAGGTTGTGAATGGCCTTAAATAGGAGGACAGGAGGATTTTCTATTCAAAATGGAACTTAACTGGGAGCCAATGGGTCTGCTGCAGGATGGGAGTGATGTGATGGATGGTGGGGGCAGCTGAATTCTGAACCAGCTGAAGCTAATGGAGGGATACTTGAGTGAGACCAACGTGGGGGGGGGTTGCAATTTTCCTGGTGAGAAGTGTCAGGGCGGTGAACAAAGATAGCAGCGGTGTGGGGGGGTGAGAGAGGAGTGGACGCGAGTGGAGGCAGTTAATGTTACAGAGATGAAAGTATGCAGACCGGGTGATGTTACTGATGAGGGACTGGAGAGATACAGTACTGTCAAGGATGACATCCAGACACAGCCTGTGGGGAGGGGGAAACAGAGCAATTGTCAGTAACAAGCACTGTGGTTTTGTACCAGTGAGGAAAAATGATACAAAGGCAGAAACAATAACTCAAATAGCCACTCTCTACAACCATGTTATGAAGAAGACCATCTTTGACCACACAGCATATCAAACAGTGAAGCAGATGGCTCCGGCCACTTTTCTACAGCAGGTGTACCTAATAAAGTGGCTGGTGTGTGCAATTTTTTTCTCATGCCATCTCTTTCTCCTCAGTTCAGCTTATCCCAGATAAGATTGATCCCTCTTTTGCTCTTCCTCTTACTTTCCTCTCTTGGTCTTTCGTCCCTCTTTGCCCTCTGCCTTCCTCACATCTTTCTGACCTTTACCAGTGTACTCATCAAAGGGATGCCATTTAAACATGACTAAATAGGAATGAACAAAACACCAGAGCATTAAAGTGGATAATAACATGTCTTTGCACAAATCAATGATTAATTAACAAATCAATTAATTTCAGGCTGAGACTACAAATGTCTACAGGTGCCAATTCTAACAGAGATAACTGCTGTCTGCTGCAGGGTCCCAGATGAGGGACTGACCTTTGAGATTAAACAGTGGAGGCTTACTTCACTTTTTGTCTTGCTACCACATAATTGGCCCGATGGATATGATTATATTAGTTACATGCTGGTGCAAATGTACACACACACACAAACTCGTCCACTGAGCCATCTTTTCCTTTAACACTGGCTAACAAAAATTAAACAAAAAAAAGAATCACCTTCTCTCTGCTAATGATCCAGATGTAGTGTCCAGCATAAGAGCTTTAGAAGCCACTGAAGCACCTGATGTGCATTTACACTTTGTTCCCTACAGATCTCTTTGAGCTAACATCTTTAGGCTCTCATCTAAACCATCAACTTATCTGTTAAATTCTATCCCTACCTAACAGTTATAGGATTAATCAACAGCTCCATATTATATCACATTAATCTATCCTAGTTAACAATCTATATGCTGTAAGGCTTTAAGGTTGTGGTTACTAAACCCTTTCCTTAAATAAATGAATAAATAAATAAAATACAAAGGAAAAAGAAAAATCAGCCCAGGTGTTTTTTTCAAAATGACCTACATACATATGATCATCTTTTCTAAAATGAAATGCTCACATGAAATGAAGTGCCCACTGTGAAATAAAATTTGACTTGATTTGTCTCAGTGTTTGTGTCCACAGATGGTCAGTCAGTGTTGAGCACTGTAGGTGTCTCACAGCTTTAAATGAACTTTAATGACAGATCGCAGACAGGGAAAATAGATGTGCCATCAATGCTTATACCATGGCTTTGTCCACCCCCAGTCTCCTCTCCCTCTTGCTCTGTGGGAGATATTCGCAGCTCCTCACTCTGTAACTCGCTGACTATGAAGGATTATGACAGCACCAGTACGCCACTAACCCAATTACAATGCAAAATATGAGAGGGAGTGTAACAGAGAGTGAGAGGAATGTCAAGGAATCATGGGGAAAACGAATCATGGCAGCAGAGTTGAAAGAGCAGTATGACAGGGTATCAAAGCTGAAAAGAAGCAAAGACCTACATATTTATTAATTTTTTTTTTTTAAAAAAAAGGTCTCACTAAAGGTGATTGCCATTGATAAAATAAAAAGCCTGCGTTGAACAGTTTTCAGTTCTCTGCAAGACAAATAGTCCAATTTGAGAGACTGAAAGAGAAAGGTTTTGCGTTCTTTGCTTGAAATAAATGTCATAAACAAATGGGAACGTAACACAGCCACAATTATTTATCCCTGAATCGACAAATCAATTAGTTATTTCAGCTTTACAGTGTTTGACATGGCAACATAGAGAAAATAAACATTTTAAGGAGTTATTTAGGAAAATGTTAAAGGGTTTTTTGTTCAGATGATGATGAATGGAGTGACTCATCAGAAAACGCTGATGTATATAAAACTGTTTCTATGTTTAAAAAAGCTTGTTAGTTATATGTGTTGCCTCCTGCTGGTGTGATTTAACATTATTATTCAGCAGGATTATCGTCACTCAATGACGGTTCAGTTGATCGTAAACTGCGGCAGAATCCTGCCATCCATTATGACATGATGGGAAAGGGGAGGTTGGCAACATTACAAATTTAATTTTAGGTGTGTCAACAAAGATGGCCCGAAGCTAATTCTCCCACAAAAGATAGGGGAGGTTTGATTACAGAATCCTCTTTATTGATGATAAGGAGCACAATTAGCTTTGGGACTCTCTCTTTATGAGAAGTAAATTAACAACAGCAAAGGAAAAAAAAAAACACTATCAGGAGCACAGCAGTGTAAACAATTTTAAACTCAAGGACTCAACAAAGGAATTATCATCTTATTATTATTTTATGCTTTGCTTAGTATAGATGAAGATGGTGTACTGCATAACGGTTCCTTTCACGTCTCATACACGATATAACTATCAATAGAAAACAGATATTAAATATCATTACAATTGTCACCTCATTTTCAAAAGCAAGTCCCTAGTGATAAACTCGATCAGTCACACTCATTTCATGGTTCATTAATACTAGAGATAGATGTACATTCATTACTCAGCATCTATGTGTTGATGAATAATGTCTTCATCAGTATGTTTGTGTGCATCTTTCTCAAGGTTTCTTGTGAAAATACAGGACAGTGGCAATGTATTTTACTGCAACCCACCTCCACTGCTGATGTGCTCAGCTCATCTGTGGATCAGGACCAGAGACAAGCTTCAAAAGATCCGAGGGTTTACAGAAGCCTGAAGCTTTGAACTCGGACAAGTACGACCTGTAACTGTGTAGGATTAGTGTTCAGGTCAGCTGCGAGAAAAAAATGGCTCTATTTTTGCCAGACCAGGCCAAGGACAGAAGAAAAAAAGAGTTTAAAGAACAAGAAAAAAAGCATCGGCCGTGTTTATACTACAGTTCAAACTGGATTTGTAAGCATATCCGATCAGAGTCTGATCTTCCCGACCAACTGTGATCTAAGTCCATATTGATATAGTCTAGTATTTCACATGGATTTCTATAGTTACAGGCTACACCCTGGAAAAACAAGTGGTCTAAACAACAAACAGAATGGACAGAAATCTCTACCTGTTTCTGTCCCAAATGGTTATGTGGAGCCACGGTGTCAACTTTCTTCTGACCAGAGATGCCTGGTGGAATTGCATCTGTCGTCTCCCATGCTTTTATGCCTTTTTTTTAAAAAAACTATTGTCTTCCATTGTGTTCATCTTTTAACATGCCTCCAATTAATTTCAGTCTCTCCAGATCTACGTCATCCTTGTTGTCATTCGAGTCGCACTGCAAGTGACGCAGAAGACACACATCCTATCTGTGACAGAGTGACCGAGATGTTCAGATTGAAATAGATCTTTTAAAAATCCAATCAGAATCACATTCATTCACTCTATATGTGGTTTGAAATAGCTCTGAAAAAAATGAATATGATGTGTTTTTTTTGCTGTCCAGTAAATTAACCTAGGTACAATCTATATATGGTTAAAAATCAGATTTGGGCAGTAGTCTCTCCTAAGGACTTATTGAGTTCTATTCATTTGGATAGCCTAAACAAGGCAAGTTCCCTAACCTTAACCATAACCAGTTAATGCATAACCTTAACCTAACCACAATTCAAATCGTAGCTCTAAACTTATCAGTTCCTTATCAAAAATGAGGTTCTACCTCATTAGGACAAGGGTTTGGTCTCCATGAGGACTACTGGTCAAAAAAGACGTCCTAAAGAGGTTCCAAATACAAGAACACAGACACACACACAGCTGCCTGAACCGATACTGACTACAACACTGCATGGAGAAGACAGGTGCAGGAGAAGAGAGGAGGAGATGTAGAGGAGGACAGGACCCATCTGATAAATCATTGATATGAAAAGAGCAAAGAGCAATAATGGAGGAACTGACCATTAGAGAAATGATCAAAGGGAAAAAAAAGGTTGTTATTAAAGAGACAGAGGCAGATATAGTCAATCAAATGGCAAGACAGGAGAAAAACAAAGTTGATAAAACATCAAAAAAAGATATGAAGGCGAAATGACCTGTTACAGGTGCAGCATTCAACGTACCTGTCCAAATAAATAAGGCCCTGTCACAAAATGATAAACACATTTGATGGATAACAGTCCTTGTGGGTGTGAGAGCTGTAATAACCTCATCAATAATTCCCCTTAGGTTTCAGAGCTTGAAGAAGGCCCGACAAACACATCACGTGCCATCTGTCACCAAGTCACAGCTGGGCTGACTGGGAATGATGGGACGAGGTGAGTGGAGGGTAGAGGCCGTTTGCCCATTTTAGTTATTGAGACTGGCAGCTTTAGGCAGCAGGCTAATGAGTTATTGGAAGAGCAGCGTTGTGGGCAGGTGTTGAGCTCATAAAGTAGCCTTATGTGCATATGGGCAATGTTGGAGCAGAAGCTGCTGCCTCACACATGAGCAAAACTCAATTTCCTGCCAAATCTACACAAGCACATGGGTGAGTAAACTTACAGTGTGACTACAAAAACACATGGAAAGACACAGCAGCAGCAGCAGCAGCAGCAGCAGCAGCAGCAGCAGCAGCAACCATATCAGCAAAGCCCACTTTGCTCCTTTTTGCACACGACAATGAATGTTTATGTACTATTTTTGTTTGTCTTGCATCTATGTATGGCTCCAAACCACATTACCTGCCTGTTATAATTTAACTTTTGAACTTATGGAAAATCTCAAAAACATTTTTATAATCTGGGGGCAAACAATGCATTAAACAGTTCTGTCATTTATTTTCTTGATTCATCAATTAGTTACATGGAACAACACAACCAGAAAATATTCACATTTAAAAAGCCGAAAAGTCATAGAGCTTGTTTTAAAAGACAGAGATTAATTTAGCAATCAATTACTCCTTGCAGCCGTAGAAATACATTTAGTTGTAACATGATTCAATTCGCTAAACTCCCTCAATCCACATATATACAGTATGTGCTCTTGTTTTGTGCAGGTCTAGGCTGATTAGAAAGACACCTCAATCGTCTGTCTACCCAGACATGGCTCAAAACCAACCGGGCCTCATAATTAGTGACCACCAGGTGCTAAACAGCACTGTCCTCTACCATGGCTCCCTCCTTCCCACTGTCACATCTTTACGCTGCTTTTAGTTTGCCCCTTTTTCAAAGGGGCCACTTTGCCTAGCAAGACCCTACCAGAATGTGTTTCCCTGGCAACAAGAGGCAGTTAAATCCCCACCACGATAAGGAGACAACTCCTGGAAATGCACAAATCTCTTTTTAAAAACTATTGAAACTATATGGTGCAGACAGAAAGTGAAGAACTTACCCAACAACAGCACAGCTTGTTACTGCCAATAACGTATTCAAACCATGGTAGTGCAAAATGTTGTGATTTAATGACAATATTTCCATAAAACCAGCCAGCAAAGACCACTGGCAGACCAGAGGAGGAGTGTGGGAGCAGCAAAACATGGCTTCATGCTTTCAGCTGAAGGTTGCAAGAGGAGGAGGAAACTATCATTTGTCTTTACTGTGTAAATATTGATGATCTGTATTATGATTTTATGATAAGTATGCTTTAACTGAGCTAGGGTTTTGGTATTAACCCTCTGAGCTTTAAAGACAAAATCTCAGCAGTGTCTTTTGCAAAGGTTCAGCATCTTTAATTAAAAAGAACAAGTAGTAAAAATTAAACATTCATCAAGCAAATGCATTTATCCCAGCGTTATTTTAGTCACACGTAAAGGAAATTAATTTGTACTATAGGTCATATAAACCATGATGCTTTGAGCTCACGCCACAATAAATTTAATAATATACAGATTTATGAAAATAGTTCCACTGCTATACTCAAATGCGCACAAGTTCAGAGCCATTACACAACCTTGCAAGCATTGTACACTAGTGGTGATGATAAAAAAAAATATATAAGTGCTACAGGGGACACTGTAAAATTCTCCATGAGCTGCATTAAAATGAAACTGTACATGGAAAAACAACATTAATCCAACGCTGATGAGAAATAACACGTCTGCAAACCACAATTTAGTTCACTTTCATTTGCTCTGGATTGATTGAAAATGGTCTGACTGACAAAATCACTCTAGCTGCAATTTCTTAGATAGGAACAATATAATCAGAAATAATGATATAGTAATAATAACAATAATAATAATCAGCAGCTGGCATGTAATTTATGACAAGCCCAAACAGTTTGGCTGAATATTAGTTGAGGTTTTAGAATGGAGCTCATGAGGAAGATTTAGCCTTTGCTCCATCTCTCTTGACAACTGCATCCTTATACCACTGCCAGGAGGCAGCATGGCTGGCTGAAGACATGCCTCTTCTGAGCATGTGCACACACACACACACACACACACACAGACACACACACACACGGCAGGGCTGACCTGTTTCCCTTGAGGCCAATACAGAGCAAGATTTCCAGAAATTGTCTTAAGACTTTCCACAGTTTAACTACCAATTCCCGAGATCCGACAATATCCACTTTAACCCACATGCATGTGCACATGCACACACACACACGATTATCGTATGAACGATAATACTCACCAACTCCTCAGTGTGAAGCCAAAGATCACACTCATTTATCTCATTTCATCCCTAATTCAACAATCAGTAGCTCTGAACAACATTTATATTATGGCATTGGAAATGGAAGGGACAGCACAGATACCAAAGAGCGAAGATTTTGTCGGAGGAACCAACGAAAAAGTGGGAGAATGATAGGATAAGATGCCAGAGAAGGGTGAATATTGCTTTCACTCACAGGTGTCAGATGAGAGACGCTGAGGGACGTCAGATGTGAGGGATGTGATACCTGGCTATCACTCCGACTCCTGCTACTGTCGGACTAGGAAGTAGACATTGCTTACAAACTACACGTGCACTGGAGCTGCTGTGCGTCAGGCGGTGTCACTGAAGTCATGTCGTTCCCAGTTCATGTTCGGAATTCAGAGTTATTCACGTGGTGGAACGTTTTTTTTCCTCCTAGCTAGTTACGGCTAACATGGCTGGAGTTCTCCGGTATTGTTGGTTTGTCAACAAATGTACATGTTTAACAACAGACGCAGTGAGTAAAAACTATATTGTGTACCTTTAATTCTTAAAAAAAACACTCAAAACAATTGTTTCAGCCCTAATTTAAATATTGTTTCGGAAAACAATATAAGAACTACACTCATTCTGTGAATACAACGATATTCAAACTGTCACAGGGTTAGGACGTGTAATATCCACATATTTTTCAGACTATATTTTCATGATCACAGTCTATCTGATCAAAATAAACCTCCTGCTCCCACCTCATACACACAGCCCAAACAATCTGAAACAAAGTGCTCAGTGTTAATGATTAAAGAATCATTTATTTATATTTAACAGGTGAAACGGGTGAGCTTAGACCAAGGCATGAGGTGGCAACTGGTTGTGATGTCACCCATCAGAATCTGCTCTACCATTTTGAAGACCCAAGATTCACAGCGTTGCAATAGGTTGAGTTTTTGCAACCGGAAATTCACCTGCAACCACCAGCACCTATTGGATGATACCAGCTGTCAACCACACTGATGTCCATTTACAATGTAAATGTGCTATAATTTATTGTCTAATTTCAACTAAATGGGGACATAATATATAAAACTGATAACATGTTTTACTGAGGAAGACTATTAACCCATATCCATATTGAATGAGTTGCCCCCTAGTGGCTATTCAATATATTTTCACTTCCTGGTTAGCTTCAACTGGCAACAAGTAAGTTCATTTTTTATATACAGTCAATTGCAGGTATACAGCCAAAACAAAGCATTAACCATAACCAAAACCATAACCCTAACCTAACCACAATTCAAATCTTAACATTTAAACTTAACCAGTTCCTCAGAAATGCGGTTTTGACTCATTAGGACCAGGTTTTGGTCTCCATGAGGACAACTGGTCCAGAAGAGGTCCTAAAGCGGTGACAAATACAAGAATATAGACACACACACACACCAATGACATTATTGGCAAATGCTTACTATGGTCTGACTGACCACTGACATTTGCGATCTTAACTTACACTAAATAGTAAATAAAAAATAATAAGAAAATAAATAAAATACTATTAAGGGACAAAGTTGTCAACACGGGTCATTTTAAAAACTTGTGAATTGCTCCAATGATAAAAGGGTGTCACAGTGGTTTTTGGTTGGCAGACTGAGCAGAAAAAGACTTTTACTTTGAGTAAACATGAACTCGGACACAAGCGTGGGGTCGTTACTCTCAGCAGATCAAGGCAGTGGTGATAGAACAGCCTCCATGTTCAGAGCAGTCAGTCACAACTGTTGCTTCACACACACGCACGCACGCACACGGTGACTATTTAAAAACAAACCAACAGCGGCTTACGTACGTGTTTAAGTTCTTGCATTCGGTCCTTCATGGTTCCCGTTACGCTCTCGGTTCCCACCGTCACCGGGATGTGTCAATATGGGGATAATGATGGTGGAGCGAAGAGCGAGTGGCACAGACCAGGGCGAGGAGGCGCGAGTGTCGGCGGAGAGAGAGAGACCGTGATGATGATGATGGTGATGCTCTCTCTCTCTCTTCTGTGAGATATGCTGCTACTGATTGAGGGAGGATGGTGATGATGAAGGTGGGACCAGAACACTGTGACGCGCACTAAAAAGGTAAAGCGAGGCCTTCCTCCATTAACCCATTAGCCTCCCCTTCAACTTCCTCCCCAATCTGCGCCAACTAAATCGTTTTTCCTTTAAGGACACGAGTCTTCCTGTAAGTTAGTTTCTGCCTCGTCAATGTCACTCGGGCAGAGTGCTGGGTACGTGAACGCCTCACAGTCACAGGAGCTTTTCTGACTGTTATTAAAATTAATGGTACTATGGGTTCTGTGGGAAGGTTCGCAGATAACGCCCAGGTGGTTTGGATGTGTGACAAGAGGCGCACAGCGCCCTCTGTCGGAAACACCGTGTGCTCACAGGTATGGAGGACGCAAAAGTCCTTAATTAGGCCCAGTCCCGAGTTCCACCTTCACAGACAGTGAGGCGCGTTCACAGTCAAGTCCTCGAGTAGGAACAGTGGTGTCATTTCATGGGGCAGAGTGAGAATTTATTATATTACTATACAAAAATGGTCTCGCAGAAATGAGTGTTACTAAAATTAATTGAAAAATAAATAGATAAAATCAGAGGAAATATAAAGAAAGGACCTTTTAAAAGGGACCATTACCTGTTAGATGTCAAAGGGGCAGGTGAATAAGAACCACCTGGGGTTTATCGATGCACACCCCGGCTTTTTATTGTCACACTGTGATGTTATCAAGTGTGTTTGTAAGTGTTATCTTTGCAGACTTTGCCAAAGGGAATCAGCCACATAGGTTGTAGATACCAATCAGCAACCTGATGGCAACATAAAAAGAAGGCACGGAGAAATGAAATTAGATTAATGTAGGAATTTCCTATTAACTTTTTAATAAACCATGTTTTAAACTGCCATCATGATTTTGTCCATAGTGTCCAGAGTAATTATTAATTAGACATCATTAAAGCCTGCGAAGGACAGTTAAGGGGAATACAATTTATGAATTATTCAGGTTGAGTAACCAGTTTCTGTTTTGTGTTTTTGGCAGTATTGATCAATAATTCCATGACCTTCAGCATAATGAAAATCCATTGATCTCAAAGAGAGAACAATGCCACTGCTCCTCCGCTGGACTTGGTTACCAGCTTCACAACTTTATGTAGTGTGATTGGAGGATTTATCCTTTATTATTAGAGTATGTATTATACATACTTGAATTAATCTTATATTATGTACAAAGACTCTTGCAAAATAGAAAAAAATGCTGATTTCTCATGTCCACTAAAAACTTTAATATATTACATATGACGAAATGTCCATCTGGACTCGTAGTGAGCCAAAGTGTGATGTAAGGGTGGAGCCTTACTCTCTAGCTGAGGTGTCAGACTGAAGTTCGCTGTCAAAATTGAAGGCTACCCTGGACTAGATGCACCACGGGGAATCATCTAATGCTCAGTCAATAGACCACTCCTGAACTTCTCACATTAAATGTTTTTTTTATGTAGAAGTACAAGTATTTTTTTAAATTTAATTTCAAATTTCTACATACTTTGTCTCCCCTTAATTGGCAGCTCATTAACTTGATGAGCTGCCAATTTGTCTTTTGGGAATCAAAAAATAGAAGAGTGCAGCAAATTCAAAATAAAACATGGTTGTTTCATTTTTATGGAGACAATATAGCAGATAAATCAAGTAGCTGATCAGATGTGGAGAGCGACATTTCATAATCTGAAAGCCTTTTTGATTCTATGACAGTGATGTTTTGTTATTAGTGGCTAGTATATTCACATGTTTCCAGCCAGTATGAGCACTGAGAATCCAGTCTTAGTCAGTCTCACTGTATGTAAGAGACTATTTTCAAAACACCCCAAAAAATATAAACCTTCACTCTCTCTAATCCACTTGAATTAAAAAGTTAAGTCCAAACACGCTGTGTCTCCAGAGGTGGCTCTGTGCAGGGTTGAACAGACCAGACCTAATGAAGGCCCAGCTGCATGAGTCAGAGCTAGAAATGAGGTCTTCTGTGACGTCCAGTGTATTTAGTGTCGGCTCGAACCTCCCTGTAGGCCAACCATCACATGGCGGAAAGAAAGAGGAGACAAGCATTATAAAACTAGAGGGGATTTGGCTGAAGCTGAACATAAGTGAGTTTTGTTATTTAAAGCATGAATATTTCAGCCCAAGATAGTATAAATACATTTATTTAATTTTATTTATTCATCCTGCAATAGTAAAATAGAGTTATACAGACATACCGTCCCTGTCGTCTTCTCCTCTCCTTCTTTTCTAAGATCCAGTCTCGCCCCTTCTTCAAGGATTTACCCTTCATGTTTTTGAACCTACATCTTCACAAAGACAAAGTAAAGCTGATTAGGCAATTCAAAATACACTTTATACTTCACTGAAAATCACATTCAAACCATGAGGAAAAACATTAACATCACTATGTGACAGGGAGGAAAAACTGCCTGACAAGGTTTTAAGTCAGACAGGACAATGGCCCTTTTAATTTCTCTTGGTCTTTTGGCATAATCATGACAGGTACAACTAAAACCTGCACTCATCAATGCCAAGACCTGCTTTCTTTCCTGATGCCAAGTAAAAAATGTATGCTTTTTAATTTTAACAAAATAATCACAATAAATTAAAGCAAGTAATAAAAAATTTCTTTAAAATTTAAATAATACACTATCATAAAAGAAAAATCCTTGAGGATAAAATTAGCAAATATATAGACAAAACACAATAGTGCCAACTCTAAGAGTGAGTGCTCACAGTGAGATTAATCTGTTAATACAGCATTTTTTTTCTCAAATAGCACATATTCAAAGACATCATGGACAGAAGTTGATGTGCATACATCAGTTATGTTTCTTCAAACATCTGACCAGACCAAAAGTGTTCACAAAACTTTTGTGTATCTACCCAAACCTTTACATTCAAATGCTCATTTAAATCCATGAAGAAAAAAACAGGTTTTAGCCTAGTTGGCCTCAGACTCCCTCTCATTACAGTTGGTACTTCTGAATATTAATATATTAATGTTAATTAATATAATTTCTGAATCAAAAATTGCAAATGCAAATTGATTGATACATAATATCAGTGTAATAATATGGTAACTTTGACTAACCAGGGCATATTAACACAATAAAACAACACTTGGTGTCTGTGTGTGTCTTTACCTTTGTCCTGAATATTGAACCTGGTTTGAAACACCTCTGTCTGAAGTTTCTGATCCCAAACCCTGAAATGAGAGCAAGAGCACAGGTACCAAAGTTAGTATTCAAAGAAAATGTATTATCTACTGACAATTACGTTATTTGTTTCTTACTTTGGGAAGAACTCCTGTTACTCCAGCAAAAAGACACAAGAAGAACCTGGAAATACAGAAAGTGTGTGCGTGCATTAATTTGTGTTAATTGTATGAGAGAGAGAGAGAGAGAGAGAGAGAGAGAGAGATCAATTAATAATAAGGCTAATTTGACAAACAGTGGTGTCAAGCTCTAATTGGTGTTGTTTTGCAACTACACGGACAGTGATTTCATGTCCACAGGCTATTAAGTAAGGATCAGTCACAGACGACAGCAGCTCAGTATGTCAAAAAAAAGCCCTGCTTCTCACTGATACTCACTTTTTAGCCTTGCTGCTGTTGGGATAGTCAACCACCATACCCCCTGTGAAACCTGCCCTCATGGCCTGCGATGTGATCAGCTCAAGCTTTAGAGAAGAAAGAGCAAAAGCAAAAGACCAAATGTGAGTATGATATAAGAAACAAAACAAAAAAAACACATCTAACATCTACAGTGTGTTATCACCTGCTCTGAGTTCTCTGGATAAAGCTGAAAAACTGCACGGGATCCTCTGGACTAAAAAAACAAAGAGCAAAGAGAAGTAAGTAAAGTTCATCATTTTGAAATAAGGTTTATTTACAAAAACAGAAAAGATAAGCTTACCAGAGAAGAGTAGAGAGTACTGAAAAAGGTAAAGAGTCTCTTTGGGGGACTGTGTGTCTTCTTGTCAGCGTTACAGAGCCACTGCAGGGCAGAAATACTGACAGAGACCAAAGTGTAAATAAAAACATAGATAGATTTCATTTTAACATATGAATGCTTTTTAAATTTACCTGATGCAACCATCAAATGTACCAGGACGAAAGGGCATCCCCTGACCCATGTCCCCCAGTAAAAGGTCTCCTCCTACCTCCCTGTCCAGTGCAACGTCTGACACAGAAAATGTATAATGAAACAAACAAATGACTATCATGAGAAACTGCTGTGTGTAAAACATTTGAAATATCACTTACACTATATATAATCTGGTTAATATGTAAAACTTTCAAAACTTAAAAAATAAGCGTCACTTTTTGTAACAATAAAGAAAGAATATAAAGGGGTATGTTGAGAAGCCAAGCCACTTTGAATTCATTACTTGGAGCATACAAAACAAGTGTAGACCTGGAGATATTTTTCAACTTATAACTAAAAGTGTCAGACTCACCCAACATTGCAGTGCTGATGTCGATTCCCACCCAGTAGTGTCCCTCGTCTGAGAGGTAGTCTCCACTGAGACCAGAGCCACACCTGCAAGACAAAGGACAAACACTAAAATTAATTAAAATGTGACAGTGTTGACATTAACACAGACTGATTTACGCACATCAGACACACTTTAATCATCACTTTAGAAAGCTCTTTCAGGGTCCCGTTTGGAAACAAGAAAAAAAAAACACACATCAAAGACATTACAAAAGACCACACTAAACTCCAAGTCTGTCATGTTATTATAACTGAGGGAAAATAATTTAAGTTAATGAAGTTATTTTTGCAACAATAAATATATTAGAAACAAAATTAAGTTATTTAAAATTCACCATACATTCAGTATGTTGATGAGAATATGTTTGCAGTAAAAGAAGAATTTAAATCAGATCATAATGCAGTCCATGTAAAAAAAAAAAAAAAAAAAAAAAAGTCAGTGTCACTCACCCCACATCCAGCAGGAAGCATGGCTGTCCCTCTGGCAGGTTCAAAAGTTCAACAGCTCTCTCTGACATCTGGGTTTGAATCTCTATCATTCGAGAGCTACAAAAATCATGTTACATGAGGTCTTGAATTAATGTTGTGCTTCTTTGCATAAAATATGCTCTACAAATACAATTATTATTGTAGTTATTACTGTATTTTCAAACTGAATCTACACGTAGCTTTAAGACAGGTGGTCAGATTTGACATTGGATTAAGCCAATTCTAACTATGCTGTCCAGCAATTTAGCACAATTATGCTCGTTACTGTCGTTACTGGACAGAAGAGCACACCTGGACTCTCCTCACTGGTCAATAATAAGCCACAATCACTGTGTATTTGTAAATGCACTGTTGTGTTGTGACAGCCTTAATATTTTAGTTTAATAGTGTGTGAGGTACATTAGAAAGAAATGCATACAGAAAAACCAATACAAAATCGACATGGAGGGGAATTAAATACTATTTTTTGCTATGTTCATTTTGTGGACACCAACAATTTGTAAACGTTCAAGCAAAACAAACTCATTCAGTTTGTTTGAGCTGAAATAAGCTTTGAGAATAAATGTTAAAAAACATGAGCAGGCCATTTTCATTTTTTTCCACATAAGCTCTCAGAAAGAAAAAAAGGTTAGAGACCGCTGTCACTTACAAGTTCTCATTTTAGGATTAGTCAGACACATATATACAGTACATCCATACATAATGTTAGCTACTGTAAAGGTACATAAGATAGCAGAGTAACTCACTTCTGAGAATACTTCTTTGCCTCCTCTTCGTTGTAAAACTGCGGAAATTAGAGCACATAATTACACACTGTTCAGGAACACTACTGCCGACTGTACATCATCACTTATTCTGCTCTTAAATAACAGTCACGCGTCCAAGTCCGTACTGAAGCAGTAGCTAAGCGTTAGCTTAGCAGCAACGTAAACACAACAAACCGAGACTCACCACATCCGGAGGAGCTGTGTGTTCGGGCCGTCGACAGCTGGATGCCATGGTTTTCTTTGTGTGTGTGTGTGTGTCGATGCCTAACGCTCAATATTTAACTGACAATATCAGTTTAAATACAAAGTACTAAATATTGCGAGGGCAGATGGTCCACATGTGAGGCTTATTCTTCTTCGTCGAATCGAATAAAGGTTGATCAATGTAAATATCGCCACCCAGTGGTTCTCCTCCTCCTTCTTCTTCTTTTGTTGTTTCGTGGCGGGTGGCAGCCTGCTGTGAGGTGGTTTACCGTCACTTACTATGTTAGAGTGTGGACCTTTTCCCACACATTCAAATGCCTAATCAAGAAAATGTTATTCTTTTATCAACATTAAGTACATCTTAAGTAAGTAAAATGAATAAACTCCCTACTCACTTATCAACAATATGCTTAAGACTAAAAAGAATGTGCTTGACTGTGTCTTCTAATTGAGATTGAACACACACTGGAGGATGCTTGTTTATGAAATTCACGTTGTGTTTCTCCCAGAAGCAACATATTCGAAAATTATCTGTATACTGTAGAGGGTTTGTGGCAGATATTCTAATAAAATATGAAGAAAAGTTGAAATAGAATAAAAACTGAAATCAAGCAAGAAAAGCTCTTAGGAAAAAATAAAAAAAGAGGATTTTTGTTTACGGCTGGTGTCAAAACATATTCTTAAGATTGATATTACTTTGAAAAGATAAAAATATTGCCTTTAAATATCTGTGTGTCTGTTAATGGTAAATTTAAATAATATAATAAAAGGTTTTGTTCAATTTATGGCCATTATTATATAATGTGAGTGTACTGTATATTACGTAAAATTAAATTTCCTGAATCATTGCTTTCTTTTTACCCCCAAACTTTATTTAGAAAATACAGCCAAGACATGGAAATCAAAGAATTATTAGATACCTCATGTGGGTGAAGTTGGGTCATCCTAGTATACGAACACGAAACACAAAGAAATACAATAAAATAAAAGTAAAGGAGCAAGGCTTTTGGCTTTTGGTCTTTTGGCCTTATTGTTTTTCATCCATGACGTTTAATTACACGTTTAATTACACGTTTAATTTACCCAATAAAATCACCTGAATTAGGTCTAATACACCAAATTAGTTACTGATTATTTTTGTCTTGGTTCATCCGTAAATTCAGTAAAAATACATTAATGTTTATATCATCCTAAAAATGCAAACGTCACAATTTTCCTGCAAAGTAATTGGCAGGCTGTGAGTACTTCCTGTAAAGACAGACTCTCATTGGTTTGTGGTTGAGTGACGAAAGCAGAAGTTGTAGCTGTGTTTCCGGCTGGTCCAACGCTCCTATAATGGCAGAAAATGGCAGAGGTCGGTCAGAGGCTGTGGACCGGACTCTACCGACTCTCCGCTCTCAAAAACAGCCAGAGTCGACCGCTGAGCACCGGCGACAGCACCGGCGACAGTCCCGCAGCGCTGCGGGTGAATCGCAGTGCCATTGACAGCCGTGTTGTTAAGGAACCGGGGTCAGAGATAAGAGCTGCACCCTGCAGATCAGAGACACTTTCCGCAGTGAACCGGAGTCAACACTTACAACAGAATGGGAGTTTGCTTTATACCGCAGCTTTGGAGGTAAATTCACTACGATTCAGCAAATTTGCTCAAACCAGTGAGAAGATCCAGGCTTATAGAAGAGCGATGCACCAGACTGCAAGACACCAGCCTTTCCTGCAGGAGAAGCCACAGCCTCTAAGGATGTCATCCTGGACCAGAGACGCTGTCTCCATCCACCTTGACACTTTCAGGTTCCACCAGCAGCTGCGAGCTCTCTGCACTGTCATCTTTATTCTGGCAGAGCAGCAAGACTCAGGTTGTAGACAGAGACTAAGAATTCTGAAAGTTCACCCAGATCCATCTGCATCAACTAGAAGCTACAGCTGGAGGAGTGGCAGGAGGTCTAAGGATGCTCCTCTGTACAGAAGCAGGACAGCCTATTATGACATCCTCAAAGTTTCCCCTGGTGCAACCCAGTCCCAGATCAAGACGGCCTACTACAAGCAGTCCTTTATTTACCACCCTGACAAGAACCAGGGGGATAAGGAGGCATCTCAGCGTTTCACTGAGATCAACGAGGCTTACACGGTGCTGGGCAACATCAGCCTGAGAAGGAAGTACGACCGGGGCATCCTGAACCAGTTAGATGTCCAAAATGCAGGGAGGCCGTCCTCTAAAGAGGCCACAGGCAGATCCACTGGTTCCACTCAGCAGCAGCAGCAGCAGCAGCAGTATCAGGACAGAACCAGGCGATTCTCCCAAACCGGCAGGAAGACCATGTTTGATTTTGACGCCTTTTATCAGGCTCATTATGGAGAGCAGCTGCAGAGAGAGAGGGACATGAGAGCCAGAAGGGAGAGAATGCAGGAGAAACAGAGGGAGAACATTAGCAGTTGGGCACAAAGGAAAAGGATGGAGATGACTTTGCTGATGCTGTTGTCAATGGCAGGGTTGATATTTATAACTCTCAACAGACCCTGAAAAAGAAGCAGCTACTGGACATGTCACGACTCTGAAGGAAAGATGAGAAGGAGAGTATACTGGTGCTACCTCTGTACCTCACATTATTTTGGTTTTGGTGCAGTTTCTGAATGTTAACGATGATAATTTCTAGTTTGTTTTTAATAGTAAACCATGGGTAAGTATATATCCACACAAGCTGATGATGCTTAAGGGAAATCAGTCTTTAACACCAGTTTCTGACATCATTCTGTTTCGTGTGTTCAGAGAAAATCTTTTGCATCATCACCAGGGGTCATCTGACCTTTCTTTCTGTCATTTTTAACCAGTATGGTCATTCCCCTCTGAGCTCTGACATCAACAAGGCCTTTTGTCCAGACAGCTGCCACTCACTGGATATTTTCTGTTTTTTTGACCTTTCTCTCTTGTGTGTGGAAAATCCCAGTAGATCAGAAATACTCGGGCCAGCCAGTCAGGCAGCAGCAAGTTCAGAGGTCATCTTGACCATGTCTGTATGCCTAAATGCATTAAGTTGCTGCCATATAATTTTTAATTTTTAATTTTTGCTTCATAGTAGTTGAACAGGTGATTAAAATATGTTATGATTCACATTTCATTGGCTTCATTTTATTTTTAAACACAAAAATACTTCTCCCCGTGACATTTTTCTGCTAGTACAAAGGTGCCGATTAAATCCGTTAATTTATTCTGAATTGTGGTAAGTCTGAAGCCAAACAACCTTACTGGTAGCTGAATCTGTTTCATATACATCCAAATGCTGCTTGATGTTTGAAAAATAAACTGTACATGCTGACCAGTGCACAATGTCTCAGTTATTTCTAGAACGCCATGCTTATTTTTTGTCAGTGAGTTAAATCATACTATAGCATCTTCCTACAGGTGTGAAAACATACGTGCATTATGTACATGAACATCAGGATACCATATCATCAGGTTTGCGCCTTTAAAAACATGTATTTTGCCTAAGAGTGGGTATAATTTGACACATGATTAAAAAGTGTTATTTTTTTCTTTATTTAAAATGGTTTTATTCTTGTTTATGATGCTCAATACGTAGTTGTAATTAACAAACGTTTTATTTCCAGTGTTGTATGGGCTTACCTCTAGAGGGCATCGTACATCAAAAATGATCTCCATCATTGCAGCTGGAGGGGCTCAATGAGTCTTAACTTCTGTGGGAGGTGATACTGATGCATGCACTGTATTACTGTTGTTGATAATGTGTTAATTTTGTCCATTACAACTTAAAATAGGAACCCTGCTGTCTCTTAGATTTAGGTTCATTAAATGTTTACCAGTGCGTATTAGTGACTTTGCTTCAGGGCCTAAATAAGGAACATTAGCTGACTGTGTTTTATTTAATAACCTGAAACACTAGGAAACCACACGACTTGATGTTTCATACTTCCATCATTAACAGCGGTAAATGAACGATTGTTATGTTTGTATCGGTGAAACACTTGAACCTTTCTGAGCCTTTGTCAGGGACAAATGGAAAATGTGAAATGGTTTGTTCACATTTTATTCACAGAAATATAAAGTAGTATGTCAAGTACATCACTTTGTACAAAATTGCACAGACTCTTCAAAACTCAGTCAAACAACAGAAAAAAAAAATCCGCTTTTAAGAAGTGTTAAGAAAATAAAAGCGCGACATGAGCAAATCTGTGATATGTGAGGTGGACTGCTGTGACAGACGGGTTTCACTGAGGATATATCATCAAGAAGAATCAATCCATCGTACATAAATAAGACTCAATAGGAAAAATGTAATTTACAATGGCTGAGGAATAAATACGTTCCAAAAATAGGATTCAAATTGGCACATGAGCTGCTCTCTGCTCCTCGACTAAAATCGAAATTTCTCTTTGAAGCTAAATGGCCATGCTTGACAAGCCACACGCCAAGTGTAGATATGTTTATTCCAAGTGGATTCAAGTGTTGCATATGTTTCTAATATTGTAGCTGCTTGTGATGATTTGAAGAGTGTTATTTTTCATGCTTTAAAGGGGAATTTTGCTCATTTGTTGTCCAGTCGACAAGACTGGTGACAAGAGTGATAGCATTCAAATATTGGTATGGTAAATATGAAACTATACCACAATAGCTGGATAATGCAGCTTAGCACAAAGCCTGGAAATGGGATAAACAGCTAGCTTTGGCCAAAAGTAATAGAGAAACACCTAATAGCACCTCTGCAGCTCACTAACTAACACTTTTTTGTTCTTGTTTAGTGCAATATGAAGGTGAAAAAAAATGAGAAATTAGTGCCATGTGGTTTCTTGCATTACATTTGGGTAGGTAATTGCTTGGAGACTCCAGTAACCATCTGGCAACTGGTCCTAACAGTCACATGACCTTTGTGAAACAATGATTTGTCATTTTTACACTAGGATTTCATTTTTCATTCTCAGCTTCCCTTTTTTAATACATGCTGGGCATGTAGATTCATGGGCAGGGTTGAGAAATTGTTGAGAAATTGAAAAAAATAGCAAAAAGTGTCAACACAGTGAAACTTTTTGTTATTCATCTCAGTACTGTTTCGGCATACAATACACATTTTTACATTCAAGCATGGCCATCTAGTACCCTTTATTTAACAAACTGCACTATACCACTTCACCCACATGTTCGCCTGCGGGCTACACAATCAGCACACAATACTGCCATGCTACTGCCATTCCCTCCCTCTGCTGGATTTGGTATAATAATATCTTCAAGGCATAACTGAACTCCTATATAACAGCATATCTAATCTACGGGTTAACGATATGATGAGCTTGAATACAGGACCAGCACCAGTGGGAAGGACCCTGAAATCCATGTTCTGGAAACACTACTGCACACCAATCACTGAAAAACATTTGGACTCCACACACACTTGTAGAAATAAAGCCAGTATGATGGCACAATGAGAGCCACTCAGCCATATTCATGCGGACCGAACGTGTGTTGTTCATTTTCCAAATGGATCTGAAAGACAACATGTAACCACCTCTGTGAGTGTGTGTCTGTGTTGCAGCTTCCAGCAGAACAGAGAGAACAAAACCTTTTCAGTATGCAGAGACGTGCATGTTCAGTATGCTTTAAGCAAAAACTAACAGTAAAATGATCACCTGCATTCACCTGATGGGCTGTTGTGACTCATTCGCCTCATCACGATAGGCAACAGTCTGTTCAAGTCCAAGATAACTGTCAGGCACTAAGACCCTTTAGGCTGTACACATTAAAGTAAAACACATCAGCGCTAAGACTAACACACCCATGATTATAGCACTGATGTTAGTGTAGAGCGGGACTTTGTAGGGAAGCCCCACAGGGTCAGTGAGGATATCCGGGACAGACTCGAAGCAGCTTTACAAACATTAATGGGACGCTCCTGGGAGCTTGAAGGAGCTTTGAGGGGAGGGACTGTTCCTTCAGAGTCCTTTCAAACTCTTTCAAACTCAGTCCCTCAGTTGGAGGGTGAAGGGCTATGCTCCCAGGGTACTATGGGCAAGGGTGAACAGGAAGTGGTTAGAAGAGGTAAATCAAAGCCACACAATTTTACTGGATGACTTCCTCTTGCTCTCTCCGCCTACACTTATCTTCATCCCCCTACATCTTGGTCTAATCTCGTGCTTTGTCAAAGACTCTCCCTCTCACACTGTAGCCCTCTAAACATCTGTTTGCTCACATCTTTGAAACAAAGAGCCTCGCGGATTTATCAGAATGGACGCACAGCTCGGCCTGATCTCACTCTCTTTCCCATAGTAGAGAAACACGAAACAAAACAAACATAGGAAACAATGGGTGATCAACTGATTCAGATCACTTCCATCACCAGCAGAGCATCCCGTGTCACCTCCAACTTTCTGTCTGTCACCCAAAATTCAGAAAACACATGAGAGAACCCTGCCCTGTGCAGATTAGTAGAAAGAATACTGGTTCTCCACAGCGCGGGCTCTGCGGGTTCCATCGGCATCGTGGTAGTCCTCAGATGCCCCAGTAGAGGCCTCCAGCAGGCGCTCAGAGCTGTTGCTCCGGCTCTGTAACCCTCCTCCTGTACCTGGGTCACTGCGGGAGAGAGAGGGAAGGGTGGTGGGAGATGAGGAGGTGCTGGAGGAGAGTGGAGCATCAGGGGGAGGCCCTGCAGGCACTGTGATCCCAGCAGGGTGGAGGGCTGGCTGTGCTGAATCTGTCCGGCAGCCTGCATCTCTAGGCAGGGTGGAGACTGGAGGCACTGTCGCATCTTCAACAGATTATGAGAAGAAGAAATAAAACTTTTGAGTAAGCAGAAATATAAATAATATTTATGGATTAATGCATTCTGTTGATAGATTTTTTTTTTTTGGTCTCCACTGTGGAGCTATGAGCAAATAGCTCCTTCATAGATTTGCGTGCAAACACAGGCAGTGTAGTCCTGCTTCATTACCAACAACATTGGTGCCAAAATCATGCCTAACCAGTGTATCAATAAAGTCTTTTATGCCATGAATCAAACCTGTACTCTATGTTCAAGTGAGGTAGTGCATGAGTGTGTGTAGGTCCAGCATGTGGGGGAACAGAGGGCCTCTTTGTGACCACCAGGGTGGGTTGGGGTTGGAGCCTCGGCCTGCATGAAAAAACTCCCGCGGCATAATCGCCCACTCACTCTTCCTGTACAGGAGGGCATTTATCCCCTGCCAGGAGAACTGAGGGCAGGAGCCGTGCATGTGTGTGCCTGTGTGTGTGTAAACATGTATTTGTTCACTCTTTAGGACCTTTTCTGGCATAAACACTGACCTGGTTAGGACCAGCAGTCCTCATGGAGACCAAAACCTGGTTCTAATCAGTCAGAACAGCATTTCCCAGTTTAGGGCTAACTAAATATGGTCATGATGCTTAGCAGTAATATCTAGCTTCATTTTCTAAAACTATGAAAACCATATGAACACTTTACCCTGTTTCTATTCATAAGTACTTTATTTATTATTAAAAAATCATAAGCACCATTTGATTGCTGTCTGTGGTGTTTTTTTCCAAGTAGGAGTCTTTTAATTTATTTATGTCTGATCTGTGGGATACAATATTCCACGTTTTTTTAAATGTGCACTTTAAACTGACACTAAACTGATTCTAATCCTACTAGTAGTCATAATAGTAGCAGTATTTTTATACATGTTTTTATACAGAGTTAACAAGTTAACTTGTTGAGTTGTTTTCAAGAGAAAGAGAAAGCTATACAGAAAGTGCTTGGCACTCTGTTTTATAAACAAAATGTTTTTTATTGTCATGGTGTGGTCATGTGGACCTAAAAAACAAACTGACAGGGTTCAGCATCAAGCTTATGTCGACTAGATCTCATAGAAGTGCTCTTTTGCCAAAAATTATATAATTCCTGCAAATTTGGATTTGAATCAGTTGCTGCAATGGGAATCCAGATAGGGACTAGCCATGGAGTCATTTATATTCCCTGTGCAGATGGCATTTCCAGTGTAACAAAACCGTAAGTGGGACACTGTAGCCTGAAGATAGAAAGGGTTGTTTTACACTTGAGTGATTAACTGTGAACTGCATTTGAGATGTAAAATCCTTAAAAGCCTTAAAAAAGTATATGTCCCATAAGTGCAGATGGTTGCAAATATACAACCACTAGGGTCTAAATTGGGTGTTTGGCTGAAGATGTTGTGTCAGAATAAATTAATCAAGAATCAATCACTTTGAGTGTCCATTTGATGCACGAGCAGTTAAGAGTTTCGTGTGTGTTGTATACCTGTTGTGGTGCTTCTCTGCACTTGTACATAGGAGCGTAAAGTGATGTCAGCTGAGCCGCCAGATTCGAGGGGGATAGGGTGGGCGTGGAAGTGTCTCAACATGTCCGACACAGTGTGAAACCACAAGTGGTGGACGTGGCACTGGCCGTTCTCATTTACCGACAAGCGCAAATGCTGGGAGAAAGACAGGAAATGTTAGGGGAGGGGAATAAGTGATACAGGGAAGGTAGATGGAGAGAAGAAAGAGAGACAAAAAGATAAAGACAGGGAATTTCAGTATGAGACGCAGTGAACGTCTGAAACAGGCAGATCAAGACAGAGGTCAGGACATTTGGCTGTGGGAGCAGTGGCAACTAGAACACCAAGGCTAACAGCAGATGAAGAGGCAGTAGCACTTCCTCACTACTGCTGGCTGGCAGGATGTGATGTGCAGGGATCATGTTACATAAGAGAACACTAAATATTCACATCACTGCAAGGCCTGAACTACAAGTTGGCTGTGAGCTGCAGTGGCTGCTTCCCAAATGTCAAGAGAACAGTCCGAGTGTTTAATATTGCTGCAGGAGAAGACTGTAGCTGGGAGGGGGGGGAAGCAAAAAAAACCCTAAATGATAAAAAATTAACAAGTTACACCATTAATTCACACAGAATGAATTTTAATCTCAAAGGCATTCATGCTATGACTTTTTTTCCTGTCTCACCTTTGCTTTGCCCTGGAAGTTGAAGGTGAGGACATATTCGCCCGGCCGCGTCTCACTCTGACGAATCACAAAGAGGCCGTGGCTCCTGGCCCCGCCTGCAAGTACCAGCTGAGCTGCACGCACTCGTGACAGTGTCCCATGGAACCATGGGTAACCTGCCAAACTGGCATCACCATCTGAGTCTTTTGCTCCTTCACTGCCACCTGCACAGCGTCACATACACATATCCATGTGGTTTTTTGTTTGTTACGTTTTGTATTTATCAGGTTAGATATATCTGTAAAGAAAACCAAATACATGCTGTTACCTGCAGAGGAGTTGGAGGCCTGGGCCTCTGGAGACTGAAGGAAGCGCTCTAGAGGCATGTGAGATGGGTGTTGGGTGAAGGGGGGTTCCCTGCAACGGACTGAGGGGGCGTTGTAATGCTCTGCTGCTGTTGGACATGACCTTTCTGGAGCACGATAAACACCTAAGGATGCTTTTTAATATTAGCACATTTGTCCGGATCAAAGGATTTGCTTGTAACAGTGGATCTTTGCTCACCCTCAGACAGCAGCTCACAGCTGCAAGAGGCCACCATGGAGCAGTCTTTGGAGGCCTGGCCATGAGGACAAGATGCAAGCTCGATGTCATCGCCACTGTCACTGTACACAAGCAAAGAGGTCAGGAGAAGCACAAGAGCATAACACACAACTCCACATACATCCTTATCCTACAAACACAGACACAAATAATCCTTCTGTTTACAGCCTGAGCTGCACCCACTGACACTGACATTAACCCAGGAAAGTGATGAGGAATGTCAGTGGTGCAAGCGCACCAATGTTTGTGTTCATGCTACTTGTCAAAAACTGCACTAATTTGATGATTAATGACTGTGTGTGTTAACCCCCCCCCCCACTAACACACTCACACACCCTCCCTTCCCCTGACCTGTCCACCCTTTCCCCCTCTCTCCGTCCTCAGCCAACAGCAAATATTTATCTGCTGGTTTACCCCGGGTCTGTGCAGTCCTGAATGTCAGCGACCCAGGAGTTCTTCTGCAGCGAGTCAATGGTTTCCAGAATGTACTCTCCTCCATTTTCTACCTGTGGAAGCAGTCAAACACTGTGATCACACACACTGCATTCTGTTCGAAGAACCACATCAGGGTACAGAACAGGGCAAACCAAACGATAATAAGCAAGGACATGGGGTAGTTCAATTTACATTTGTTTTCCTTTAAAAATGTTTATTTTTGAAGCTCTGGATCCTATGCAATGAAAATCACCATCAAGCTGTCCCACTAATGCATGAACAGTCGAGCAGTCGTAGCAGTAGATGTTGTACCTTGAGAACAAAGGTGTTGTCCTTGTCAGGCATCTCCAGCGGCATGGTGGTCCTCACCTCCACAATGGCTGACAGAGGGATGCTTACTTTTGGCTTTGAGGACTGAAAAAGCAAAAAGACACACGACAGCTCATACTGACTTGGCTGGACAAGGTCTTTACTTTGATTGTAAGACATCACAAGGTGAGCTTTCCCAACAGGTGCTTGACAAGGTTCCAATGCGTTTGACACCAGCGCATTCCTTAGTTTCCTTTTGTATACTGTAATAACGTCAAAGAATCTATGAAATGCATATCCACAAGATCACTCCAAGACACAACACAACACAAAGTAGGCTATGTTTGTGTTTTATTTGTCAATTTTCTTTGTTGTCATATATGTTCTAGCAAAAAAAAAAAATAAAAAAAAATGCATCAGCGTGGGTGGCGTCACCACAGTTTAATTAAACCCTATGTTCAGGAAGGAACTGCACCACTTGTAAAAGTTGAAATTTTAGATTTAACTACAAAAAATGTTAGTGGTGCAGGTTTAAATACTACCCCTTTTTATTATCGTTGGTCTTTCGTGTGAAACACACCCATCAGCTCATAAACATCAACCTTTGAGACACATGATAATTCAGTGGCCTAAAGTGTGTGTGCAGCCTTCGCAGTCATGAAATAAAATGCTGTGTTTGAATATATTATTCAAATATCATAAACCAACATTAATAGAGCAGCGAGTTTACAACAGATTACACATTCAGAAATTTTTTTTCTTTTTTGGCACTGAGTTTGTCAGTTATTTTTACTGTTGATTGATTAACAAACATAAGACACTGTGAGTTTACATGAACACAGAAAACATCCTGTCCTCAGTTTGGCCTCTGCAGAAAGTCTAATCTTAACAGACCCTCAGAGTGTGTTTGTGCATGTGTGTGCGTCTTCATTTGTGTGTGTGTGAGTGTGTGTGTGTGTGTGTCAGGGAAACAGAGTGAGAAGGAGCCTGACTGATGGTCAGAGGCTTATCAGCTGATCTGTCTGGAGTAACACTGCTCTCATCTTGATCTGTGCACCCACACCCACAGTGCTTTCCTCTGGATGAGATGTCAAAAACCACTTCCTGTATGAAACCATTTGACCATTTCCTGTGCGTCTCAACTTTGGGAAGCACAAGCCCAATGTCAGCGTTTGGATTGTGGAAACTGCAGATGTAAGTGATACGTTTGTAGACGGTAATCACTGTGAGCACAAAGTCAAATTCCACCTTTGCATGTTCAGTAGAAAACGTGTCATTCTATTTTGTGATGTACTCTCTTTGTGAGTAACGCTTAAAACTGTATTGTGTGACATAACCCTTATATAAATATAAATGTCCATTTATAAATAAATGTCCATTAGATAAAAAGTCATTGTCAAATGAGTTGAACAAAAGCTGATTAAGTGTATTTGTTCCACACAACTCTCTCTCTGTGTTCATTAGCACAACAGTGTTAAGCAACATTGCACTAGTAAAGTGAAATGGCTAAAAACAGGTTGGAGTATGACTAAAAAGGCAAAGAAGTGCTCACAAAAAGTTTCAGAAAATAATTGTACTTCTCAAAAAAACCCAGTCATTCAGCAATTTAATGGAACAAACACTTCTCGTCTCTGTCCTCGCCTGCACTGGTGCACACACAAACGCTCCCTCATTCGGGTCTGGTAGTATAAAGAAAAACCTGATTTCAGATAGAAGAATGGAGCATACATATAATATTGCACTGTGTCTATTCATGAAAACCAAATCAAGGCAGAAAGGTAACCTTAGTACCAATAAAATTAAAGTTAAGCACTGCAGGTTTAAAGCACCCAAAAAATCATATTAATGTTCCATACTTGCCTGTAATGGTATTTAACTACACTGTTTTTTTTTCCTGTGTACACGTTTGCAGTAAAATTCAAGTTCCCTTGATAAAAAATAACCAGAATTCCTAAATTCTTTAGCTCTGTTTTGATATGCACTTGCTAAGTGATTCACTATGTCCTCCTACTCCTTACTAAGTTCTGCTGTTTCGTGCAGGACAGGCAACAGAGAGTGTGTTTCTGTTTTGCCTACTGTGTCTGGAAACTATGCTGATGAGAATGGTCAGACAGAAAAAACACAGAAAATGTTTGGGGCCTCAAAGACAAAACAATGAGGCAAAAGATGCTGTGAACATAAAGTATAATTATGATACAGTGATGGCGAATGAACTTTTAAAGCCTCAGCAGATAAAACCAAATATCTGCACGGTTAGTTTTCACCAGAGATAAGCAAGTAAATGTGACTTATTCAAAAATCATCCATTGGAAAACCAAGGGAATTTTCTTGGATTGCTTTTATAGAGGGGGGTTCTTTCTCAGCTGGCATAATAAAAGAGACTGAAAAGTGGTTTACAGGAGTCTTTACAAAGGCACAAAATTCACCATTCACTTAAAAAAGTAACCATGTGGTATTAATATTGGTTATCGTTGCTGTGTAATATTTTATTCATTCATACTGTATATTGAGTTGAAAAATAAATGAGTAGAGCAATATTCGAAAAAGTAATTTCCTGTTATAAATGTATTAGGGCTGCATCTAACGATTATTTCATAATAAATTATTCTGTTGATTATTTTCTTGATTCATTGAGTAATTGTTTGCACCATAAAATGTCAGAAAATGTTGATCAGTGTTTTTCAAACCTGGAAATGATGATGTTCTCAAATGTCTTGATTTGTCCACAAACCAAAATGATTCAGTTTGAATGATTTCTTTCATATATGGAGCAAACAAACAGAAAATATTCACAAAACAGAAACTATTCACATTTAAGGAGCTGAAAAATCTCAAACTTAACAGTGAAAGAAACCCTGAAACCCATTAATCGATTATCAAAATAGTTGACGATTAATTTAGTAATTGATTAATCAAGTATTTGTCTCAGCCCTAAAATGTATGATTGAAAAATGTCTTTTTGCTTTTTAAAGGTCCAGTGTGTAGCATTAAGGAAAATTTACTTGGCTTAAATTGAACATACACCACTTAAGTATGTTTAAGGATATAATTTCCTTTTTTTTGCCTCAGAAAAAGTCTTTACTTTAGGCACAGGCCTTGCTTTATGGCGGCTACCATCTTGTGCATCCATGTTTCTACAGCATGTGTTTTGCACTGAGGCCGAATCTTACTATGTAAACAAAGAAGAAGGACATTCTTTCCGGTTCGCAAGGCCACTGTCGTTCCCCGATGCCCTTTGGTAAGGGAGGAGTGCTGCTGTGTCATAATGCAGGCAGTTAACATGCTGCAGTGGGGCGTCTCTGCCCCACAGTGGAGCCAGCAGATTGATAACCCTGACAGGGCCACAGCCACAACCAGTGGGCCAGGACAGGAGAAGGCAGGGGTGACACTTTATGAGACTGTTTATCTTTTTAACACTATTATGATTTATAAGACCTGAATAGGATGGCAGTGATAAAACAACTAAAGAGTGTGTCTGCAGGGCAGGCCTGATGAGACGTATTTAATTAGACTGTGAGTGTCGCTCTGAAGCTTCTACAATGCTCAGCCTTGTCCAAGCCTGATAATAATTTTGCAACATGTAACAGATGAAACTTCTGAGGCACAATTATTACATTTCATTTTAAACGTTCCCCTTGTGGCTCTCAGTAAGCTTGGAAGCGGTACAGAGTGACTCACGAAACTATTTCGGTTCCTGTTTTTAGTTTGTCATCACAGCCAGTTTGAGAGATGAAACACCAATCGATTTATTTATTTTTTATTTATTTTTTGCACATGAAAAGGAAACTTTGTGATCCCCTACTCTTACAGAAATCAATGTAACAGCCTCCTCCCTCACAAAATCTCCAGTTTTCAACCCTCCTCCTCCCACGTCTGCCTCCCACCTGTCCTTACCCCTCTCCCCTCTTTCTTTCCCCATGTTCCCACCAGCCAAAGCACAGTGGCAGATTTACACACACTCAGCTACATAGCCTCATGGCCTTCTTAAGGTCAGAGGCAATGATCTGGAAATCTCATACAGAAAAATGTGAAGCATGCATGTGTGTGTGTGTGTGTGTGTGTGGTACAGGCGTGTGCCTCAGGGTCGATTATCAGGCTGATCCATATCTGGGATCTATGTTGAGATGCAGCAAATGATTGTTTTCATTTTTGAGTTATGAGCCAGTTCTTGTTTCTTCACTAAACTTGCAGAATATGGAAATGCACCACACTTGTCCTTGTGCCTTCAAACCATAGCTGGACAAAAGGACATCATTTAACTTTCAGTTATGTTTAAAGTGTTTTTTATTTGCTATGATGGACCTATGATTAAATCTTCAGTTATATTTTGGGATGAATGAATGGGAAGGTGAACCTCAAAGATATTACATGAACAAAGAAATGCTGTATGTAAGTGAAAAGCAACCAATCTTTACATTTGAGTAGGTGTAAACAGCAAATACATAACTTCTTTTGATAACTTAATCTAGGCTTGGATTCAACCATTGATTAATTAATTGTTCAATTTATACAAAATGAATCTGCAACTATTTTGATAATGAGTTTAGGTCAGGGGCAATGATATGGAAATTCCACAATTCCATTAACTGTTTCCACTATTTGTGTGAGCAGAAATGTTGTTAATGTTTATTACATGGCGTTAGGATTTCAAGAACTGTATTACCTCCAGCAAGGAGGTTGTGTTTTAGACTGAGACTGTTTGACTACGAGTACCATATCTCAAAACAGTAAAGGACAAATTTGGATATTCTGGGGATATAGGTTATGACTCCAGAAAGAAATTATTAGATTTTGATGGCCTTGGCAAAGCTTTTCCACTCTCCAAGTGCTGCTTTGTCCTCCACATGAGTGTCTTTTGGTTGGTCTCTAGAATGTGTTCTGGCAAATTAAAATGTATATTTATCACTTTAAAGAGATAGTTATTAATCTACTCATTCATTCATTCAGTGTGTTTGTCCACTGCTGCTCCTTGATGGCTTGTTTGTGTGTTTACCTTAGGTGGTACATAGAACTCCAGCAGGAACTTCTCGCCTCCTTCCTCCCTCCTTGTCTTCCTCAGCAGCAGACGGCACTTCTGCCATTGTGCAGCACCCATACAGTTTGTGTCGTCAGCCACCATGTACCTCAGAGCTCCTTCCCTCTGGATTTCCAGCAGCTCTGCCTTGTGGCCCTGGGAACCTCTGGGAAGGCGCAGTTTTTGGGACCACTTCTCTCCCCCTGCTGCCTCACCCCCTACCCCCACCCCCACTCCTCCTCCGCCCCCGTTAGCCTTCCTGGCTCCCGAGGGAGCGTCAGGCTCAGGAGAGGCCCGTCGGTGCCACATCTCCTTCACCCCATCCACCACACACAGGCTCATGTTCCTCAGAGAGAAGCCCTTCTTGAAGCGAGCCTTTGGGTGACTCACCGACACGTCCTCTGAGCTGCGAGACTGTCCCAGGGCAGACACCTTGTGGGGCGGCTGAGAGCCTCGAGGCGCAGAGGTGCCACTGCCTCCACCCTCTATCCCTCCCCCTCCGCTGTCCATACTGTCCAGGGATTCACTTGAAGCCCCAGCGTCCTTGCGCCTCTGGTAGAGGTTGTGGCCGTAGGACAGTGGGAAGCCCTGGATTCCCAGGAAAGGAACTATGCTGTATTTGGGTGCTGCGTTAGAGCCGTTCTCCCCTGGTGAGGACGCCTGGCTCTCCCGAGCCTGGGTCAGAGCTGCAGAGAAGCACTCCAGGAAGTGGTGGGCAAAGTGCTGTGAGAAGCTGGCATCTGCACCAGGTGAGTCGTAGCACGGATTCTCTAAGAGGAAGCGCTGGAACTTGTCAGCAAAGTCTGCAGCAGAAGCTCGAGCGTGGAGCTCACAGAACTCTCGCCAGTCAGGCAGTGGGCATGAGGAGGAGAGCTCCGGGCTACCAGGCACCACCGCTCCGTTCATCACTGGGCCATGCCAACCCACCGAGGAGAGGCTGGAGAGAAGGAAGAGGAAGACGTACATTATTCACTTACAGTTATGGAATAGCCTTCATGTGTGATGGTGCACAGAATAAAATAGCTGTTCATCAAACACACCCATAACCAAATTGTATTTTTCATTATACTATATTATATAATGGAAATGAAACAGGTTCCTCACCTCAAGAGAAATTTAATGTAAAATTAAGTCATGCAGTGTTTTAATTGCTAGTTTCTTTTACATCTTTTTTTTATCAAGTAAAGGTCCAGTGTGTAAGAATTAGTGACATCTAAATGAACACTTTTCTTCTCACCCCTCCCTTTACCACATGCAAGGGAACTACGGTGGCCTTCTGAAGTCAGAGAGGATGTCGCTCATCCTCATTTGAGTTGTAAGCTTCTGCTTTAAAACATAAAAGCCGCACTGTGGATGGTATGTCTGTTCAGGTTTTCCATCTAAACATGCTGATGCACAATGGCGGCCTCTGTAAAGCAAGGCCTTTATCTAACACACATATAAAAGGCTACAAAAACCAAGTGATTTTTTATTTTAAAGCGATTATACACTAACACAAACATACTTATGGACAGTATATTCAATTTCTGTCAATAAAGCTGACTAAATGTTACACATGGGACCTTTAACTATTCCCTTTTTTTCCATTAACAGCTTTACAAACCCTTTTAAAACCATGTATCTTCTGTTCCTTTTTTTTTTTTACGAGCTGAGAAACAAAGACGTGAATGGTGTCTGTCAAATTCTGACAAGATTGTCTGCGTTACTGTAAATCTGTCAGAACAGGTTAAAAGAAAGTTACTGCTCACTGATGATTTTCTTTATAATGACTTTCTTTTTAAGATCACAATTGCTGTCATCCATTCATACTTGCATTCCCCTCCACATTAGTGTGTGCGTGTGTGTGTGAATGTGAATGACTCAGCTTTGACTCCCTCTCAGGGCCCGAGCGGTGCCAAACCACATCACATCACTGATAAAACTCTTTGCACTCTGCGGTGAGGCCAGAAACACAGAGCCATATCACCACAGTGTCAGAAGCAACATCCAAGCAGAGCTCTCTGTCTCTCTTTCTTCTTCTCTCTTTCTTTATCTCTCTGTCTCTCTCTTTCTCTCAGCCTTAACACATTCAGCATTGGTGGAGAGCGTCAAACACACGTTGGAATAATTGTTCAGGTCTGTAACGAATAAAAGATGAAAAGAATACAACATGGGAAAAGACAAAACACTCAGAGCTGCTGGACTCCTTTTGGCACTTCACTTACAATATGTGTTCAAATGTTTGCTTTCTGAAATTACACTCAACATATATGCAGTTGAGTATAATGAGATTCTAAGACTTCCCCTCTGTTACCATCACTTTTGTCATTTCGGAGAGCACCAGTGTGGGCAGTCTGTTCATAAAGGATTAGTGTCAAAAAACAAACAAACAAAAACAACCAACCTCACAAAAAAAACTGGAATTGAGTCTGACTCACACATTCCCTCCACCACATACCTGAAATAAACAATATGCCTGATTAGCTGATCTTGCACACAGAAAAACCCATGGATGCTGAGACCTGGTGTCAGAATTACAGTGTGATGCTACAGTATAATGGAGAGAGAGTGGAGGATTACAGAATAATGATACTAAAACTGCACGGACAACAGCATGCAATTCCTTGTTGTTGTGGTTTTCTCTCAGAATTTCAAGTGACAGAGATGTGCAGCATAGAAAATTATAGTGATGCTGATTTACAAGATTGAGAAAGAAAGCAAGAAAGAAACAAAAAGAAAAGCAAGAGAGAAAGAATGAAAAATGACAGTTGCAGGGACATTGTTGTATTCAAATGCTTTATGAATTCATAATAAACGCTTTAAATGAATTACAGATCGGTTTTAAAACTGCAGCAAAGAACTTGTGTTTTTCTCAGTTATGACAAACGTGCCTTTGATTGAATGCAATACAATTAATGGATTTAAATATTATACTTTAAAATCACCCATCCATTTAGCACCTTTTCGAAGGAAAACAGCAGCTATAAGACTTGTGGTGACTCAAAACTGGCAACCCAGGTCTGTGGCCTATGATATCATGTATGAATGTAATGAAAAAAGACTGAAATATTTTAACAATCATCAAAACCAATAATATGGACGGCAGCATTTTAATCAGAGCCTTTTTAAGACAGTGGTTCTAAGATGATAACTGTATGGAACTAAATGTAGAATCTCTTTCAGGTTTCATTCATGAATCCGTCACTTCATTCATCCAAACATCCATTCATTAAACTGCTAATCACCCCATGTTTTTGTAATGACTATCTGGCTCCCTGTGTGTGAGTGTGTGTGGCTGCAAGGCAGTCAATAACCATTCAGCTATTTAAAAACCTGCATGAGGCCAACTTTCCACTCATTCAGCAAAAAAAAAAAAAAAAAAAAAGGACGACAGTGATGTGTACTTCTCCATCTCCTGCCTTTCTACAAAGATGAGATGAGCCTCTCTCAAGGAAACTGAACTGTCTATATGCCTCGCCCACACACACACACAACCACATACACAGAGTCAGCACGAAACTCAAGCCATGAGACGCTGGAGGAAGTGGACAGCGTTAGGGATTTCAGAGGCTCAGCAGACTGAAGGCTACATGCTGCAAAGCACACAGGAGTATAAACCAAAAATGATTGGCACAAATGGGTAGAGCAAAACAGGGGTTCAAAGTGAGTGAGGGACAGAAGAGACAGGAAGAGGGACACAAAGGGAGTGGGGCTGAGATGGAAATTACTATAACTCTAATTACTTGTATTAAATTCTAGGTATGTCAAATCACTCTTGTGCTGGCCTAAATTTTAACGTGCTCCAGCTCCAGTGATAGATGAAAGAATAAAAAAAAAAAAAGACATGCTTATGCTCAAATGGATGCAAGTTCTAATGTCTCTTGTATTGATTTTACTTCTGATAATACACCTCTAATAATAATGACAAATATAAATTGTGCTGACAGTTCAGCTAACTCCATTTCAACCAGCTGGCAACAATAAAATGGTGCTCAAAATGTTGATGCTTTAGATCTAATTAGACTTGTATAAGATAGACATTCAACCATTATCTACGCTGCTTATCCTTAGAGGGTTGAGTAGGAGCTGGAGCCAATCCAGCTGATACTGGTCGAGAGGCGGGTAACAGTCTGGATAGATCTCCAGATATATCATAGGGCCAATATATAACAGACAAACAACCATTTACACTCACAGGTAATTTGAAGTCTCCCGTTAACTTGAACATGAATCTGCACATCACTGGACAGTGAGCAGAATAGACAGTGGCCTTTCCACGTGCAAAACGTGGAAAGGCCATAGAGCCCTGAGGTCAAGAACTTAAGAACCTTTCTGCTGTGAGGTGACAGTCCTAACCACTTCACCCCATCCACAGCCAAAATATTACAGCAGAATGCATTATATATTTTTTTTATGACCTTTAAACCTGTAATAACTGTTTTTTATTATTCGCACAACCACCACATATGAAACCAGCCATATTGCTGATAAATTAAGGTTGTTCTCTCTTTTGGCCCTGTTTTCGGGCTCAGGGACAAACCCTGACTGGCTCTTTCACAGCTGAATACTTTGCAGTGTTCGGGTGCTTGACTGTGTCTGTCTGAAACAACACACTGATGCTGGGACCAAAAAAGCTTAACAATGAGCTGAAACTATAAACTCTATTAAGCTGAAAGGGAGCCGCAGATTCAGGAGCCGTGGGTTTTATTGATTTAACTAAGTTGATTATGAATGAAGAACTTTTTATTTTTTACTTTCTTCCACTATATGAGGAGGGAGATGTTTTGCTCTCTAGACCAGCTGCTAAAACAATCAGAGAGCATGGAGGTGGAAGAGACATGGGGAGCATAAAGAAAGGGTAGTCAGTGTAGGATGAGGGGGAGAACAGACACCATGTAGACTCGAACATCCCCCAACTCCCATCAGTCCTTTTTTTTTCCTCTAGGTCCAACAGGGGGAGTTGAGATGGATCCCAAATGTTAACCTCCATCAGAGCTGGAGGCCCTTTCTCCTTCCTCTTCCTTGTCTGTTGTGGAAATCTACCACTACTGTGCCCCCTCGTCTGTTTGCTGCTTCTTTCCCCAGGGGAGCAGGGCTGATATCTCTGTCAGATGGTTGGGACTTGTGTCTGTAACTGTAAACTGACTGGGGAGAACAGGAAAGAGACATTAGTGTTCAGGGAGAAGCAATCAGCTGCAGCCTGCAAAACGCATCATGCATGATCCGTTTACCTTGCAGGACTGAGCTGCGCTGAGCCAGAACCAACACACTGTATGTACAGTACAGAATCCCTGTCTGATACAGTGGTGTTGTGGGGATAAACAGAGCTACTGAGGAAATGATATTCAGGCCAGGAAGTCCACATGTACAATGATTTGTGTTTTTCAAACTGTGTGTACACATACCTCTACACACACGTGCAGAGATAAACACTGCATATGTTGTCTAAGTGACTCCTATATTCATCATCATGTTTAGTTACAAGCCTGCAGCGATTGACCGGTGATGTTGTGCTCCCACCCCAGGGAGTCTGGGTCCAGCGATGTTTACTAAGGTTGGCCTGCTGTACAGCACAGCACAGCACAGCACAGCACATGACTGACAGCAGCAGCACACTAAGTATGTGAATAGGTGGTGTGTTATTGTGTGGGATACATAGATGATCCTTATGTCAGGATATAAAATCTGTCGTGTTTATCATATACAGTGCACCAAATGAACTGTGGAAGTGCTTGATTCCTGGTTACATATAATTTTATATTACATAATGTCCAAGAAGCATGTATGGTAGAGCTGAAATTATTAGTTAATTAACTCATTAGTTCATGTGAAAAAAAAGAAGGTTAATTCGTTGATGTAAAGATAAAAAGATGTAAAATTGCAAAGTTGCCCTCTGGTAATTAAAAAAAAAATCTGTTTTCTAAATAGTTTATTGATTAATTAATTCTATACTAAATTAAATCAAACAAGAGCCTCAAAGATCCACAAAAGTATAAACTCTGTGGAGGATCTATGTATAGGTACAACTGAGAAGATGTAAATAATTGTCATTTGTTATTGGCTTAACCAAACAATAGAGAAAAAAAAAGATTAACTGAACTGGTTTCAAAATAAAATTCAGAAGTTCATAAATATAAATGCTAATGTGTGGATGGCTATCAATAAATAAAGTTGTCTGGGGGGGAAAGACTAAATAAAAAGAAGGTGGTAATAACAGGCTACACAGCAACCGATGCATCCCACCTCAAAACACACACACGCTGTCCGAAGCAGAGGGAAGGTGAACAACTTAACTGGTACGGATTCCATCGTGTATGAATCACCACAAAAAAAAAGATAAACTTTATCATAATGAACTGTGCATAGGTAGGTCACTGAGTGACAGATTAATGGTTATGTTCATTACAGTGGATATTTCTTTTCTTTTTTTTTTTGGTCCAGAACACTTTTTTTTCATATTTTATTTATTTATTGCTATCATGATGGGAAGAGGATTTCAAAATAAGATCAAATGTGTTTAGGAAACTGATTGCAGATTATACACTAACTTTAAGCTGTTGAAGCAAAGAAAAAAATACTCTCATCTTCCAGTTTCTCACTTGTCAGACTGTCTTTGTCTTAAGCTTTATTTTAACCAGTGAACACTGAAGATGATGGCATCACTCTCGAGGGATTTGAAAAGTTGGAAGAGGTATTTATCTCAATTCTTTTGACTCCAACAAATGACTGATTAATCAAGAAAATAATCACCAGATTAAGGCAATGGGCTGTTTTAATTCAGAATACTCTGACTGCGGTGTATTTGTAGGCTTAATTAAATTCTAAATTCTTAATACATAACACAGATGCAGATATCAACATGAACAAGTCTGGTTTTTTTTTGTTTCTCCACTGAAGGACAGACACAAATGCAGTATTAGAGTCACAGGTGGGAAGTCACACTGACAAGAACAAACTCATCTAAAAGACTTTATTATTACAGTACAGTCATTCAGGTGTGTGAGTGTGAAGATGTAAGCAGGGAAACTATGTAAACCTGGATTTTCCACTCCACTAACAGTGAAAGGAGGAGCAGAAAAGATGTAGACATAAGATAGAAATTCCAGCAGAGAGAGGCTGGAGATAGAGACGTTGACTGGGATCAGACCTTGTAGTCAAGAGAAAGAGCAGCAATAGGGGTCAACGGTAATCGACCCCCACCTTCACCCACTTCTATCTACATTTTATCTGATGATCCACTTCAGAGCAGCAAGTCGGTGACTTTTAACCCCTCTCTGATAACCTTGTCCCTCCCTAATGCGACAGCAGAGTTTCTACTAGACCTGGCATGACACAGGACAGGAGTGTCTTTATCAGCTGTGAGACTGGAGGGCCAATGTCTGCGAGGAAAGACATGACAAGCATAGAGCAGCAATCCAGACACTGATAATCCCATCTACATAAAGCAACCGGTGGTAAGATGCAGACACACGCAACCGGAGATAACAAAGCAGACGATGATGATGAGAGGAGACGAGAGACATTCCTCAACACCAAACTGTGACTCCATGTAACTCCATGTAACTCCATGTGCAACCAATCCACCTGAACAACTGTGTGATGATGCTGCAGGTGTGGCAATTCCTCAGTGCACAGATATTAAAGGCGTTCATTAGCACGTCGTCCACCAGCAGGCTCTTTCACGCCCTCTCTTCGCCATAGTTTCTCTGGTGAGCAGCGACAATGTTAATACTGAGGGAGCTACGGCATCCATATGGCAGCCAGTGATAAAGGACAGAGTGCGTGGGAGATGCACATACCGCCACTGACTTCCATTTCCTGTCTCTCACCCACCAGGTCTAACTAATTTCACAGATGACCACAGGCCTCTCACAGAGACGTGTGTGTAAGCAGCAAGTGTGTCATTCGCTGGAGCGGAAGGGTTTTACTTCAGTGTCACTGAGTGAGGACGATGACAGACGAGACTGACAGTGACAACACCTCAATATGAGGCTGTGCTGTCTCTGTAACCACCAGTTTTTACTTTTATTATTACGCTTCTGTGCATCTTAAACCAGAAACTTCGTCCGTATTTTCAAAATTGTACGACTATTCAACAAAATTCTGTGATATTTGGCACAGGGCCACAGTTATCAGAACAGTTGATCATTGGATACTGGACGTTTTGCTGATATCCAATATGCCAATATATTGGGAATTCTTGGGCGGATAACCTACACCGACATACAGTATATATGTTTTTCCTTGAGCCCAACTGCAGAGTCTCAGAGAACATAATATTTTTTTTCATACACGTCGCATCAGATGTAGATATAAATTTCTTAGTTGAGAAAAATAAATAAACATTTTAAAAAAATAGCAGTTGTAGAGGGCACCAGCAGGGAAGTCTTAGCTTATTTAGCCTACTGTTGTAGGCATTAGTCATATCAGCAGATCTTAGTGTGTTTGCCGATATATGATATTATATTTTAAAGCCAATATCTGCCAGTAATGCTGATAACCTTGTGCATCCCTAATTATTTTTCAGTTCATTTTAGATCCATTTTTTTTTTTTTTTTTTTTAGTGAGGTAACATACAGTAGGATTTACTTGCATACATTGAAGATACTACCAATTATTTTATTTTTACCAGCAGGGAAGTCTTAGCTTATTTAGCCTACTGTTGTAGGCATTAGTCATATCAGCAGATCTTAGTGTGTTTGCCGATATATGATATTATATTTTAAAGCCAATATCTGCCAGTAATGCTGATAACCTTGTGCATCCCTAATTATTTTTCAGTTCATTTTAGATCCATTTTTTTTTTTTTTTTTTTTACTGAGGTAACATACAGGAGGATTTACTTGCATACATTGAAAATACTACCAATTATTTTGTTTTTATAAAGGTATAATCACTTTAAAATAAAATTGGCTTAAGATTTTCCTACATAATGAAGGTAAGAGCCTTATTCTCTACAAGAGCTATGAATTGGCAAGAAACTGCCGTGAAGATGCACATCACCATACAGGGATGACTACACAACACATTGGCAGAAAAGCCTGCCGCCAACTAGTGGTCAGAGGCTTGCATACAACAAGAACATGTGCATATCGCTGCAGTAATTAAAAATATCACTACAGTATCACACCGTGAAACATCACAATATTTTACTGTATTGAAATATTCCTATGCCCCAGGATTCTACACTGAACTGACCTGCATTTCACATGTTAAAATCCAAAGCTTTACAACAACAAACAAAAAAACAACAGAAAACAGCTTCACCCACATAAAAACCTACTCTACAGACTCCATAAAGAACAGAACAGCGGAGTGGGAGAGTGGAGAGCATTGTAAAAGAGTGTTTACATCCTTTCTGGCATGAGAAGGCCACCATAGTTCACTGAGCATCTTGGGAAAGGAAGGGACAAGTGGAAAAGTTCACCTTTTGTTCCATTTTGCTGTCTCACCATTAGATGTCACTAATTACTACACAGTGGACTTTTAAAAAGGCTAGAAAAGTATTTTAAAAACAACACATTTTGTCCTTTTGATGTATTGGACATGAACTAATCCATCATTATACCAAAAGCAACTACCTTCAGGTGTTAAGTTACTACGAAACGTCTTGCATGAAATACAGTATTTGTCAATTTCCAACTAGAATATGGGACATTCACTAAACATATATAGGCTAAGTACAGACAGTGGATATAGATCTTTTACCCCTGCAGATCTTTATTTCTGCAGTGATGCAGTTTAACTTTGACAGCACAACTTTAAACTGAGCTATGGGAAAAGGATATAATAATCAAATGTCACATCAAAACAACAGTCACAGTAAAATATCACAAACTATATAATAAAGATGATAAACTATTGCAAGCCAGTTGAGGGTTATGAACTGTGACAACAGCAAACTTACTGCCATAACTGTACCACATGTATGTACAGTATATACAGGTAAATCATAAGTAAAAGGAAACAATTCTGCATATTTATTTGGCCACTCAAAAAAGGAAAAAAAAACACTTTATCATCACAGGGATAAAGTGTGGCAATGACTTGGCTGCATATAGTATCCATTTAAGATTAGTTTCCACTGATTGTAGCAGTTAAAGATAAAGATACATAGGAGGAAGTCAATGAAAGGCCTGTGACAGGCCTCCACTGCAGGCCCTCAGCCTATTTTCAGCCAACAGTGGATGGTTGTGCAGGCTGCGCGTTCTGGACTTCATGAATGGGGATCAGCAGCTGCAGCCTCCTGCTGAATGGCTGACACATCCTGGTCCAGAGAGGAGGAGGAGGAGGAGGAGGAGGAGGAGGAGGAGGAGGTGCTGAATGGGAGCCTGCCCGCGGAGTCACGAGTCAGTACACTGGCGTGGGGTCATCCAGAGTGGGCCTACATACATCACATCAGATGACAGCACATCGAATCAGGCCCTGATCCTGATCCTGATCGGGACCAGATTTGACTCCCTTAAACGGATAATCAGAAAAGTCCCTTTATGACCCCCGCCCCCACCACACACACACACACACACACACACGGTGTCCCCGTGCAGCAGGACTCATCCGCATCATCCTCAGTCTCTGAGTGATCAACACCTAAAAAAGCACCGACATCAGCATCATCACCATCACCATCACCGGCATCATCATCATCATCATCATCGTCCGACTGCACTTGTTCTCCAGCATCAAACCTCCCTGATCCCGGTCATTCTTCATCAAAACACAGCAGCCTCCTCTTCCTCCTCCTCCTCCTCCTCCTCCTCAGCACTGGGAGGTTGGTTTGTTGTCCCCAACAAACCGCGATGCTGATGCCTTTTCCCCTCACATCATCATCATCATCAGCATCATCATCACTAGCCTGTGCAACACAGCTGTGATCATACCCGTCAGGATGATCCAGACGCACCAAACAAGAAACAAAAAACAGCAGCAGCAGCGGCAGCGGCGGCGGCAGCGGTTCTCACCTCAATGCAGGACTGGCTTCATGACGCCGGTGTCTCTGACAGGAGCTTGACTTTGCTGTGAAGAAGTAGATGCTCGCGGTTCATCCTCTCCTGCTCTGATGTCCCTCCTTTCCATGGGTTTATACGCCTTCACTGCCGCTCTGCTCTGCGTCCATCTCTCTCTCTCTCTCTCTCTCTCTTTCTCTCTCTGCTCTGTTGTCCGCGAATGACAAGTCACACGGCAGAAGAGAGGAATTCTCTTTCCGGCCCTCCCCTCCAGAATAAAGCCCAGATTATCTGAGCAGATTGTTGTCCTGTACATGGTTTTTGTTTTAAAGGCCCAGGGAGAATTGATGTCGGTATTTCCAGAGCTACAGATCCAGTATAAGTACTTGACATACCAGTGCAATAATGATACAAAATGCTCCTTTCATTTTTCTTTTCTAAAAAATAAAACAAGTTTTACTTAAAAAAGCCCTAAGTAGATTTTACTGCTGAAATAGTGAGTGACATTCACTTGCAGATAAAAGCATATAACCCTAAGCTTAAACATTTGCGAAAATATTGGGTAAATGTTACCTAGTTGTAGATAAATTATTAGTTTTGTTCATTCAAACCAAGTAAGTAAGTATTTTTGTTCACAGGAACATCACCATTATGGGAATATGACATAGATCTTACAATTTACTCATAAAGTAAATAAAGGAAATAAGTCATTTACAATGACTTTGTTGGATTAAATATGACACACTAAAATCATGCAAATGTTGCTCAGCTTCTTCTGGTAACTGTCAAAATTACATTTCTCTACACATTTACTGTCATCACAATTAACACAACTTCACTAGAATACAAAAACTGTTTAGTTGGTTAACATTAAATGTGTCTCACTTTGTCAAGTGATTACATTTTAGAAACATTTCATTAAAAGACTATAAACAATTGAAACCAACACTGTCACAGTAACAGTGACTCACAATAGCCAACAAAACATAAATAGATATAGAATAGATAAAGCACCAGTCTTTACATTTATTTGTGACTTTACAGTCAACATTTTACCATTTCAGTGTGTCATATGCCTCCGTATTGTTCCTTTTTTCCTCATTATATTTTTGCTTTATTGATCTATTTATTTTTCTATTTGCATTCTATTACTAGTATAATCATTATTATATATTATTATTATTATAATATATATATTGTTATGTAATCAGTTTCTTTACCTTAGGCCTGTTTTAGCTTTATACCATCCATCATGTCTGGATTCTATATTGTGATCAGTGATCAAGTGTAGCCATGCACATCTGCCATCGATAAAAACATGGTACAACAGAAATGACAGTAATATATATATATATATATATAAAATATCCTTTTATTTGTGAAGCAAATTTAAGACACTCAAACACTAAAGAGATTAAAGTTACAAGAGCATTTGTTACAAAAAAAGTGTGGGAAAGGAGAAGAGGAAGGCAGTAAAGCTGTAATAAAAACAAAAACAGACTTTTATTTTGAAGAGAAACTCACACAGAGAGACTGTCTGTGTCTGTTTAGGCGGAATTGACCAAACCTCCTTCACTGGCGAGTTTCACTGATCCATTTAACAGCCACCATGACTTCTCTTAAAGGAGCCACACCCTTTTATTGTTGCCATAATTCACCAGTGACACAAACGCAAGCGGCCCAGTGTGTGTGTGTGTGTGTGGTCATTGTTTGTACACACACACACACACACAAATGCATATGCTGCCCCTGCGTCTTCATACTGACATTGTTCATTCACACTCAGAAGGAGGCTCAGAGCAGTTGGTTGAGTAAAAATCTCCTTTTTATTCCACTCTTCTGTGTGTTGATGATGATGATGATGATGGTGATGTCAACCATCTTGTAAATGTGCACTTTTAACCTCGGAGCCAGACTGGAGCAATTTCAGAATGACAACGACAACACAAAGACAACGCTGCTTGATAAGCACTCTGTTCACTTAACTGAGCCGTTCACTGAAGCGGTGACATAATCATGAAGTCAAAAGTCAAAGTCAAAGTCCGGGTTGTAAAAAGACAAAAAAGAATCACTTCCTGATAAGACGACATCTATAACTTTTATGATAACTTTACTTTATCAGTTAATAAGTGAAAGCCAAATACTTTATAGATGCATTTTTCACTCCAACACACTGTAAACTACCATCTGAAGGTGAATGAAGGACACCTGGAGCAGAATACGTCCCTAAACTCCTTATTAACATTTCCCTGCTTACAGCACATAACATAAAGTGAGTTTTGATGCCGACTAGAAGAAGAGCATTATATTAATAAGATCAAAGCTGTTTCTCTCTAATTGCAGTTTTAAGTTCAGAAGTTCCTTTTCAGGAACAATGTGGTTACACCCTACACGACAGTACAGTAACAGCATGGTCATTTTCACTAGGTGGTAAAATTATGGTGATAACATCTTATGTCTGATGCAATCTCCAGCTTTGTAATAACAATGTCAAAAGTGTCATAATAAATAAAGAGATGATGTTAAAGTAATACCACGCCACTTCGAGCCTACCATGAGTGGACTGTCTTTACAGTGAAAGGTTTGCAAATCAAACCTAATAACTACAATGTTATTTCATTTAAATTCATCCTCTCTTATGACCCCAACATGTTTTTTCATTGTTGTTACTGAGCTTTTACTTTGTACTTACCATAGAAATGAGGTGGAATTACCATAATATTACCTCCTTATTACAAACATTGATCACCTCGTTATTACCATATTGTTGCCGCACTGTAATGTAAAGTGTTACCAACGATGCAGAACAGGGTTTTGCATTTTCTAATTGTGATAATGAAATTAGGTTGGTGGTTATAAAACCAAAGAATGACATCAATAAAGAGTCACAAGTTTCTAATGAATCCTCAGGAAACATTAGTGATTTACTCTCCATCTTAACTGCAGCTGTGAATGTTAATACGAATGATATACACATATTCTAAGTTACTTGTTTTTTTTTTATATATATATATTTTTATAGTGTGTTACATACTGTATTATGTCGTTGGACAAAGTGAGGCTTTTCATGTGGCTCACTGGCGTTTATCTCTCAGTGAGAGACACCTTCACTATAATCCTGGCTGAGAGGATTGACTCTGCAGCTTCACAGAGGGCTAAAATAATAACTGGTCAGGCTAATGACATGTGGTGGTCAAAGATAGAGAGGGAGAGAGAGAGAGAGAGAGAGAGAGAGACAGACGACGCACTGCAGAAGCTCAGCAACCATCTGATATATGATATAAGAGTGTTTGCTCTTTAACCCACAGGCGCTCACCTGCTTCCGGTCAGAGCTGCCACACACGCGGTCACGTTTCCCTAACTCTGCTCAGCTGTTACCCACATCTAAACAAACAAACAAAGCATCTAATCATCAGCAGCCAACAGTGCCATCGACATGTCGCCAGTTTCATTCATACAAGGCGGAAACGCAAACCTTTTCCTGTGAGGCAAACAGGTCACAGCTCTGAAGACGTCGCTGTTTATCGATTTTCAACTGTGAGTTAACTAGGGATTCAATTATAGTTAAAATAACTACACGTGCCTCCTGGTAATAATTTGTTGACCCTGGTCAGCCCTTAAAATGAAGACCTCCTTAAAATACCAGAAGCAGTTCAGTGGACTTTGGAGGGAGTTTTTGACTCGCTGAAACATGAGCACCCTTCATACTTCATATGTATGCAGGACCACGAGAAGTCTTGGGCTGGTCTCCCTTGAAAAAGAGCAGACAAGCGGCTAAATTGAGTTTCCTCTGCAGGGTGTCGCTAAAGTGAGGAGCTCATTCGGGACATTTGGGGGAGGCTCAGAGTCGGATCAAGAGGAGCCAGTTGAGGTGGTTCAGGCTTCTAGCCATAATGCCTGCTAGACATCTCCCTGGGTTTCAGTTGTTTTGGGAATGCCCAACCGATAGGAGGCCCCGCGGGCTGGACTGGGAATATTTTTGGTGGCCACCTTAACGTTTGGTTAAGCTGACTGGGGAGCCTGGTTGCTGAGACTGCTGCCCCTTTGACACGAACCCAGAAAAGCAGTGGAAAACAACGACAACGACAACGGCATCGACGATTTTAATGAAAGACGTGAAAGGCCCAGGTCAGACACTTCAACAAACTGTTGCTGTTCCCTTTTAAACTGACCAGCTGAAAATAAAGCATGTTTAATTGTCTCTGGATGTCCATACCAGCACTGATCAACTGGCTGTTTCAACTATTTCTTGATAACTAATTAATCCGCAGTAGCCCAATCTCAGCCTAGTTAGGACAACCTTAGGACAGCCTTCTTCCTTTAAACAAAACCTTAGGTCTATCACTTGCTCGAAGCCAATGCTTCTTTAGCCGGTTTATCAGACATTTAATTTCCTTCAACTCCTGACTGTCCAGGGACCCATATACATATTACATTACAGCCCATTTCCTTCTTATGCTGTTTGCAACATAATACCAAAGCAAATCGCTTGTATATTAAAGCACCAGTGTATAACTTATGATCCAAAAACACTGCTAGTGTTGCTAGAACTGGTAGGTAAGTATTGAATTAATGTCCGAATTTTGTAACTAAATAAATTGTAACTCACTCTGAGAAACAGACTGAGATCATCTCCATTTGGAAAGCACGATCGTGGGTATTTAAGGATGGGTTTCCATCATTACTCTTTATCTGTGGTGACTGTGATGATGACGACAGGAATCCTTAAGCTCATTATTCTCAATTCAAACTCGAAATAGAGCGAGGTACTGCTTAATGAAACAAAAAGAGACCTGAGCTGGGAAACAGCTCTCTCTCTCCAGAGACCTCGGCTTCTTATTGATCCTTACACACTTCCTGCCGGAAGGATGAATCGACAAGAAGCTGGAGGGGGCAGGGGCCACTTCATCCCTCTACTCATCCACATACAGTTACTGTCTCCTGCGTCACATAGTTTATATTGTTAGCAGTCTGTCTTCCTTAACTGTGTATGTGCTGATATAAATAAGAGCCAGAAAACTGAGGCCATAATCTAACATATTTACATGTTGATGTAAATTAAAGTGCAGTATTGCTCCTCAAACTAACAAATATTTTAATTCCTCTGTCCAAACCCTTTAGTTTCATTTATCCCAACATACTAAAAGAATTACAAAACAAAATATCGAGACAGCAAAATAACAAAATAGAAAATTGTACATTTCTAATTAACAAAATAATTAATTATTCAAAAGGGAAAAAATGAACATTTCTAGTCCTAGTCCATCTTTTTTTCCTTTCTCACTTTCAAATTAAAGCTTCGGAGAAGCAAGAAAAGACATAACTACACAACACAGGAACTGTATCTGTTTGGAATGGTGTTGTTCCTCCTTAAATCCTCTAATCTCGCCACAGAAGGTCAACATTTACTGAGCTCAAGGGGAAATCTTCAATTTCTTCCTGGAGAGTCTCAATTGGATGTATGGCAGGAAATCACAACGTCAGGACGAGCAACACAAACAACACGGTCTCCCCTGTGAGTGTCATTGATCAGGTGTTCAAACGTACACTAAATTTAGACTTCAGAGAGGTGAAACAGGCCTGGGGGGGAGAGAGAGAGAGGGAGAGAGAGGGAGAGAGAGGGAGAGAGAGGGAAAGAGA